>JAUBOD010001092.1:1413944-1424845 GCA_032353885.1 Nothura maculosa
TATTAAGCCTTGTCATGCTCCTTGATTCTTTTCTCTGTCACTGTGGCATAGGTTCCTCAATGATGTGAAACAAATAAAATAAGTTTACTTCTGCTGATATTTTCAAACTTTCTGCAAGAGAAGATGGAAATGAACAACAATGGACAATTATTAATTTTAATTACATTTCTCAGGATCTGTACTACCATTCACTCCTATTTACTTCTGTTTTGATTTATTCTATCTGAATTGAAAATTGCCAGTCGAGAAAATCATAGACAATATAAAAATATTCTGTCTTTCATCATTCTTTGTCTAGTTACTTTCTGGTGCCATAACACAGATTTTCTGGAACTTTGATAGGATGGGAGGGAGAACAGACAGGTTCTCAAGAAACCAGATTACTGATCTCTCATATGCAGACAAATGGAATTGTGCATATGTGCATTGTGCAGTTATATGGTGGTGACAGTAATTAACAAATGAAATTAACAAATAAAAATATGTTATGCAATAATGCAATCATAAAGCAGTACATCAGCAGTGAGTTTCATGAAGGAAGACCTTGAATGTTTTCATTTCCTTCTTTGGAAATGCTGAGTTTTGACTGAACTAGTAGACATGAAAAGTGCTTCTGATATTTGTCCTAGTTTTTCCCTCTACCAGTTACATACCTTCTGCCTCCCGGAGATGAGATTATAATTTATTAAAGTAGCTAACTACCCCAGAAGTGTATATTGCTTTAATATGAACATTTATTCATGCTTTGAAGAAGGAATGAGTCCACACATCTCAGTTACTTACTACAGACCTGTTTTGTCTGAATGGCATTTAAAGATGGTAATATTGATGTGTTTTTATGTGCAAACATGTACTTTGTGTTATTTATAATACTCAAAAGATTGTAAGCAATGATTTTCTACCCAATTTAGTGTACAGGTGTAGTATAATACAGTAGGCAATTACATTTAAGTAGTGCAGTGAACTACCTAAAACTTGTGTGCTTCTTAGCAAATAAGATACAGTGTGAGGTCCATTAAGAGATTGTTAAAATATGAAAAATCATAACTATTGTGTTGAATAGGCATCTTAGCATTTGTGAGTAGATTTCACATTTTGCATTTTTATGTTAATTCTTAGGCTACACATATTGAAAACATTGAAAAAGCACACATTAAATAGTTTTTAACTTTTTACTCTATTGACAGACTTTCATTAGACACAAATTAGACATTTATATATTTTTTGCATAGATTTTGAGATTAAAGACATTGGATATTAAGGTTCATTTTATATTGAGAATTTTATACAAAGTATGACTTCAAGTATTTGATAACTGGTATAATAATTTTGAAAATTTCATGAAATGGCAAGTTTAGAAGATCAAATTATTTTCTTCAGTGTCTGTATAAATCAAATGCCCAGTGAAATCTGTAGAGTTACTCTAAATTTACAATGCAAAAATCATCTCTACATTTGTATTGCTTTAACGACAAATACTGGAAAATTGCCAATACTTGAAAACACAACTTTGCTTTGCAGGTTTTAAATGCATGATTTTCATCTTTCCAGTCACTAAGAAAGAAAAACAAATAAAATTTTTATTGTAATTGATGAAAATCACCATCTTCACGTTTTGCTAGGTTATGAAGGTGAGAATTTGATGAAGATATTAAAAGACATTGAGAACAGTACAGAAATTTTGCTGGACAGATGGAAATTTGAAGTAATACCCAATGATAAAGATGAGAAAGGAGACCCAGTGCCTTACAACATCATCAATAACTACTTTTCCATTGGAGTGGTAAGACTTATGTTTATTCATAAATGTTTTTTCCCTCCCACCCCCATTCTGAATAAATATTTGCATTGTAAGTCTTCATGAAGAAAGGTTGGGTACAGTTCATCTATCATGTTATTTTTTCTAGTGAAATGAATACATAGATAACTCACAGCAATTTACATAAATTTACTTACATTCAAATCAAAATTACTTTTCAGGATTTTGTACCTTCCTAGGTACAAAGAAGATACTCATATTGTTCCTAGTAGTTTATGAGCAGCCATAACACTAATTAAGATTTTTTTATAAAGATCTTAAAAAAAGAGAAAGATAAAAGAAAAATAATCACTTAATAATAACTCTAAGCAGCCCCTGCTGTTAGTATTCAGAAATTGAAAACTATTTAAAAGAATATTCTCTATGTCTTCAGGGTAATTTTAAATAATAAAATGAAAAATACCCCAAGTATTTGGTTCTGTGCATAGATGGATATTCACATTTAGACTAAATGATGTGAATACAGGGAACTGCATTTCCGGCTTGTGTTTCTCAATAGTTTTTGATAATTTCATCCGCTTTCCGACTGTATATGGGAGAGGAATCATGGTTTGTCCAGTTTGCCTGTCTTCTTGTCATTTACTATGTATGTAATCTTTCACAATTTTAAAGTCAACTAGAAGTGATCCATAATGAGGTTGAAGTTTAACAGATAGAGTAGTTCACAAATTTGGTTTATAATTCATACAGAGCTGTAGTCTAGTTAATAGAAATATGCCCTCCAATAGCTAGCTCTGGCTGTTCTAAAACAATCAAAGTTTTTTTAAAAAACTCTATTTCCCTTGTATTTTGCAAGAATCCATACACAAGTCATTCTGCAATCTCGTGTTTCAAAATATTATGTAAAGTGTTTTTTTTAATAGAAAATATTACATACACACTCAAGAAATTAGACTCTGTCAGTTTACTTGATCTTTGTACTTCATCCTTAAAAAGAGTCTGCCAAAGCTTTAAAAATGTTTCTATATTTTCTTAATAAAACTTTTACATAATACTGTTTGTAATTCTATAATCAAGGAAAAACATAATCATAGTGGAAATGCCCTACACAGGGAGACATAATCAACTTTGTCAAAAGACAATATTTATACTAAAACTTACAGATAAGGAAAAATATATATATTGCACTGAGGAAGGAAGCAAAAGGTGAAAGTGATTAGATTTTACACCTATATATTATTATAGTACAATTTAAACAGTTTATAAAATGTAAAGGAACACCACGTGTAAAGGCACAGCAGAGAAACAAGAAAGTGAATGCCAAATAGAGTGGGGCATCTGTGAATGTGCCAGACTTCAAATATTTTTTTAGCATTACTCATGAGAAAAAAATGGAGTTTTATTAAAGAAAAGTTGCAATGAAATTATTCAGTGGCAAGATTATAATAATAATAATGACATTGCAGAATAGCCAAGGAAAATAGTCTAACATTTCAGGCTCTATAGGCAATCAGAAGACTCTGTTTTCAATTAATATCTGTGAATACATGAATTTGATCATAGTAAACTTTTTTTCTTTTTTGGCATAATAGAAATATGAGAGGCACAAAATGGTGCCAACAATAGACAATACATTTCCTTCGGCCTCTTAAATTGTTAAGATCATATTTTTAAGGGAGTAAGATCTCTGTCAAGTTTATGGAACACAGAAATTCACAAAATACTTGTCTCAGTTTCATTAAAGTAAGTAATAAGACAAAGCAAATAAAAAAAAAAACTAAAATTGGAGTTTAGACTTGTTAAAATTACTTAATGCTTATATTAGATAACACATAGTAATTCTTGAAAAGCAAGAAAAAGTGTATATGTCTATGCAAATAGACAAAATATTGAAAATGAGTTACCAGTGACTGGAATTGAAATAAGCCAAATTTCACAAAAGTAAAACTGTTTTCAATATGTGATACAAACTTTGACCAATGCTGCTGAATAGGGAAAAACACTATTTCTCACCATCTTGGACATCTGTATATAGTTTCTGATAGCTGAGAATGCAACTTAAATCAAATGAATAGCAGAGAAATGTAAGTGACACTTACAAATGTGTATCAGCACAAGTTGAAAGAATTGTTATTGCAAATTGCATTATTCATAGAAATAACGGTACTTGACAACCTCACAACGTCACCTATCTTTTCCATGTCTAAGGTAGCGTTAGTGACACCTGTGTCGTTCCTGAAAGATGTTTGCCCAGTTTGTCTCTAGAATTACTTGATTGTGATTACCACCAGACACTGAAGGACATAGGCAATAGTGGCCTCACAAGCACAGCAATTTGGTTGATCAAGTATTATTTTATTGTGATTTTGTTATAAAAAAATGTTGTCACATCTAATTCAAATTGTTTTGGGGTAGCCTAGCCCTAGAATATCTGGTCCTGTTGAGAGGAGATAAGGCAAATCATTTATTCTGTTCCCCTGTTAAAATACCTTTTGTCTCCTAAAAGACTGATCAGTTCTTGACCTGTGCTCTGTAGTCTAACCAACCCCAACTGATATTGATCATATTTTTTAGATATCTGATCATTTTATGTGTGTTTTGTTAAAATCTGAGAATTCAGTCCAGTTATTTCCTGTGATCCACGTGTTTCTGGAATTGTAGTGCTGTAGTTCCCGGTTAGACAAATTTAATATTATCAGCACTGAGTAGAAAAGAGGAATTAATTTTCATGTCTTGCAGATGATATCTTTATTATAAAAAAAAAAAGTGAAATTTACCCTATTAATATTAGCATGATATTTATTCCTGTTTGACTTGCACCCGTTGTTAATTCCACATCCTTTTTAGAAAAATCACTCCTGTGTCTCTCATTTGGGTTTTGCACAGCTGACACTTCCTACCTACATGTAAAACTACCACTCACTGAATTGCAGCTTTTTCAGTTCTTACATTTTATCTCAAGCGCTGTTAATACCAAAGTTTTCTACAAAAATAATTCACATTACTTATATGTTTATGTCGAACAATAAGTGGAGTTTCTGTTGCACTATGAATAGAATCTGCCGTATGACTTTTGTAACAGTATGGCATAAACTGTATTTGACAACAAACATAATCTTACTGTCTGCCTAAAAAGGCCAAAGGAGAAAATCTAAATAAAAAGTAGATAAAGCAGTGGTTGACATAAGACTCCTTCTGGTTTAGGACTATAATTCGTGTTGGAAGAGATCACAGGAGAACTGTAATCCAACCTGTGCTCTAAGCAGTATAGCAAACCAGGTTGCTCAGGGTGTTATCTAATAGGGTCTTGAAAACCTCTAAGTATGGAGAAAGCATATCTGCTGTGGGCAAACTGCAGTGCTTGGCTGTCCTTATGGGGAAGAAGATTTTTTTCCCTTATATCCAGTGTAAGTATCTCTCGTTTCAATGCTGTGCTCCTAGTCTCTTATTCTGCTATGATGTACCACTGTGAGAAGATGGCTTGATCTTCTGGTCTTTTTCATTGACATCATCAGGATGCTGTTACATCCATATGGCTGGAACTCTGGGCCTGATATTTCTGGACCTGCAAGTCCACTTCTTGGCCCAGTCGCCACCTGGACTTATCACCAACGCATTGCCCAGCCATCATGGCATTGTGTCTGGCCCTGATTAACTCACTGAACCCAATGCAGACCTCAGTTTATGGGCCTTGTTTATTTTTAATTCAATATGATGAGATGATCTAATAGCTCAAGCTTCAGTACAAAAACACCAATATGTTATTATATAACATGATATCAGTGAGATAGGACCAACAGCAGATCTCTGTCAGACATTGCTTTTATATAAGGGTTGCTAACATCAGCAAAATAATGATGAACTCAACTGAGAAGGAATGCTTTATAACAGTTCAGATATGTGACAAATTTTGTTAGTGAGTTCAAGGTAAGGGAAAAAAAGCATTTTTCTACTTTAAGATAGGTACAAGTACAGGCAAATAAACAAGAAACGTTGGGATTCAGTAAATGAAGTATGTGAAACGTTCAACCTCATGGAAGCACAGAGCAGAATAAGATAAAGATTTTCAAGTACTCACATCCATCATTCTGTCAGGATGGCAAGATACCAGGAGAGAAGTCCCATCTGCTTTCCAGTATTTCTGGAACCCTGAAACAAGCTAAATATCCAAGAAGAACATACATAAAAGCAGTCAAATAATTTTTGCTGAAAAAAATATCAAGAATATAGTTGCACCATCTGAAAATAGAAGCTTGCCTTGGAAAGTCATAGGTGCTATGAGATGGCCAAACATAACTGGTAATATTAGAGGAAAGATAAGCTGGTATGATACAGACTGGAAATACCAGACTAGCCATTGAAAAGAGAATACTTAAATACAAACATTGCTGTCAGATTTTGGGGAAAGTATTCGTTTTCCCCATAAACAGCACAGTCTGCCTTGAAGGTCATACTTTCATCCACTATATGGAAGTTTTCAGAGTGGCTATCAAGCACAATTATATTTGTTTTTGTATATCACAGGCCTTTTATTTCATTCAGTGGACTTCCCATGAATTTCTGTAGCTGACCTATTTTCAACTTACCATTCTTCCACTGAACTAATCTAGAATTTTCCCTTTATGGAGCCAACCTAGGTGAACATGAATCAGTACTAACATGATGTTAGCATAAAGGTTTGCTTTCTATTTTCTTTATTATTTTCACCTTTAAAATCGATCATAAGTTCACTCCTTGTAAATATTAGATAAACTATTAACAGATCTATTAAATTGTTATAACCACATAAGATCTTATACCACATAAGCTACTTAGCCTCTTGTAGCTCCATAATTAGTGTTGAAGCATAATAAACTAACTTTGCAAACATCTGTATTGTCTTTTAGAACAACTTGTACAGAACATCACTGAGATCAAATTTGAGACAAATCATAGCAGCTGAAGTATAATATAGTCTGTCTATGTATAAAAGAGTATAGAACAATGCTATTATTATAGAATAATATATATCTCTGATGTTTTTTTCAGTATTCAAAGTTTAGGAGTAAACCTATAGTAATAATAGGTATTTAGAGATATTAGCAACCACTGTATATTGTGTTTAATTAGAAATGGTCTGTATAAATGACTAGTTGTGGGACTTAATGATTTCCAATCTCAATTTTTTGCCTACTGGGTCAGATTCCATCTGAATTTTAACTAACTTTTCTCCTACTTTTGATCAGGTTATGTAGCTGTTTTGTGTGCAAAGAACACATGGATCTCCCCTATTCAAACTAATGAATGTTACCTTATGGTCAGACCACAAGGACTACAGAGACTTCTATCTACTGGTATAATAACAGAGTACCTTAGAGACTTGCTTTCTGAGTAGATCTTGAACTTGCCCTATCCTAGCTTAGAGACATACATGTATTATTTTAAGCTTACTTGGAATTTTTACTTTCGCTGACTTTCTAATATATGTTATTTTAACTGTCTGACATTGCTGACAGAATCATGCTGCATAGAAAGTTAAGGGAATAGCTAGTCTTACTCAAGAGATTTTGATATGTCTGATCTCTCTATTCACCAAGATAACATTTATACAAATATCTTCCATGGAGCTGAAACTTTGGATGTATATGCAAACACATACATTAAAACATATTGGAAAAATAAAAGGAGTGTAACACTCTAGGACAATAATTAAAAGAGTTATCTGCTAGAGAACTGTAATATCCAGATTCCTGTTCCATCTATTGTTTTTGTCCATTTGATTAAAAGAGGTGGCAATTCAGAAACTGTCACTAGGTGAATATGACTTCTTTTCTAACATTAACAAAACTAGAATTTTAATGATGAAACAGAACTCATACAAGTAAAATGCTTCAGCTTTTGATTCTGTTTTTATAAAGTGATATTGATTTCATGTGGTAATATTTTGATTTGGATGACCTACAATTTTTTTTTTTGCTGGTGTATATGGTGATTATTGAAAATGCCTCAAAATAATTTCTTAAATTTTCAAAGAAACAAATCAGTATTAAATGCTCTTTAATTAAAAAAAAAAAAAGTTGAGAGAGACCTCTTTTATCCGTATACTACTATATGCAGGAAAGTAGCAAAGTTCATGATAAAAACAAGTGTACTTTTATGACACCTAATATTATTACATATCCAAATGCTACTGCATTCAAATAGATACTTGCATGGTCATGATTTAATAACCTTCAGCCTTAACCAGTCACTAAGAATGTCTTATTCTGTCAGTAGGGAAAAATATGTCTGCTTAATTGTTATAATCATAAATTTGAACTTGTTATGGGTATGCTTCCCCATCACTATACTCAACTTATACTTGCATTATATCTTCCTAATTCTTATTTGCATAACTAGAAGAAAAATCCAACCTAAAATAATTGTTATTGTTGTTTTTTTTCTTAAAAGAACATTTCATTAGCATGAATAGAAGCTTTGGGCATCACAATTTTTACTCACACATCACAATTTTTACTCACAGAATCTAAGTAGGCTTGTTCCTCTAGATGCAGTATGGTCTCATATTTCATTCAACATATTCTCAGAATATCCTGATTTCTACAAATACTTTTTTTATTATGGTATATAATTTATGGAGAGGAATGATTTCAGAGTTTTCAGTAACTATGTGTTTTGAAGCTCCAAAGCCTCGCAGTGCTTTGCATTCACAGCAGTCAGAGGATTTTTTTTTCTAAAAATTTTTGAAAACTTCCTGTGTAAATTAGATATTTAGGCCCTGATTCAGTGCATTTTCATCTTTATGCTAATTCTCCATGACATTTGAGTATGTGTTTCAACAATACTTAAACACACAGTAATTTTTAACCATTTTCTGCAATCCCATTAATATGGCTGGACAAATGCACATGAGCATTTGCTGTAAGCTAATGAATTTTAAGGAAATTTTTGTGTATGCGTAACTGAAAATCATGTTTATTGGTTTCCTCAGTTAATACGAACATAAGCACATACTTAAATGATTTGGTGAATGATAATCATCACTTAAAATGTGCTAATGGCGTCCTGTTGTATATTATATTATTTCTGGCAGTGAGAGAAGGAATATTACATAATAACTGATATTGCTCTCTAATCTAAAACTCTTCTTTTTCCTCTAAGAGAAGGGAAACAAGAATGAACAGTTAATCCATGTGTGAGTGTAAGTATGGGTATATGATAATATAATCCTCAGTCTTGCAACCATTTCTGTAAGAGAGATTGTGGCATCTATGATGAGGCTTATGCTGTTTTGGAGAAGGGATCTTTTCAGACAGATGCAATCCCAGATTTGAAATACTATCCACAAGTTGAAATACTATCCACAAGTTGCTTATAGATTAATCTGTAGTTTCCTTGTTACCCTTTAATTGCCAGACATTATTAATCTTTAATGAAAGTAGTCCTTCTTACAAAATTTTGCAGTTTACATGCTTTTTATCATGTGTACTCTTCATCTTCTGTTGCTATTGAAATTCTTCTGCAAATATACCGGGCATAAATGGCAAATAGGAGTGATATGAGTTTTTCACTTAAAGTGATTATTTGTTTCTTATGTCAGAGAATGTAATAGGTGTTCACAGATAAGGACCAGTGAGATCCTCTCTGAAGGTGTTCTGTGCTGTGGGATGGTGGTTCTCTGGTCATGCAGAATGTGAATTCTGTAGCTGGGAGTACTGAGTCTTATAGTAAATATATTGTGACAATGATGTCAGCACTTCAAGGTAGCTTATTTTCTTCCACAGTTAAGGGTTCAGTTTACCTTTACATCCTTTTTACCAACAAACCTTCTACCTTTCTTAATGTGGATCAGATTAGCAAGAGATCTACACTATGCTGCACATAATGAATAATGAACTTTTAGAGTAAAGACCTGAAGGTTCACTTTACTACTTCATGAAACTTACCTCTCCAAAAAGAAATTATTTTCTGAGATAACTTTTCTCATGTTTCATATAAATATAAAGAAATTATAAGGATTTTCATTCCTATTATCTATCTTATCTGTTTTTCTATTTTTGTTTATTTTTCTAAGATTGCTAAAATGTGAGTACATCCCTAAAGTATGCATGTTATATAGATAGCTTAAAGTTTGTCTGCACAGTTTCCCTTTTCTCAGAAAGAGATTACTGTTGACTGAGAGAGGGATTCACTGCAGTTTTTTTTATCAAGCTCAGGTAAACTCCAGATTTTTAAGAACATTTGCATTAGCAAGCAATTTGGCTCAGTAGGAGTACAGGATAGGGTAACACTGAATCAATTGAGGCGGGAGCTTACACATCTACACAACATGCAATTTTAGTTTTATTTTAAATCTAGTAAAGTCAGTTCCCCTGAGCTAAACTATCCACATTTGTCTCAAAGTTCCCTAAAAAGCTAGTCATTGGTAGGAATTCATTGCACTAAAAGTCTCAAAGACATGAAAGAATATAAATATGTATAAGTATATTATGTAATTTTTACCTTCCTTCATAGAAGGAAGGTATTTTCCTACATAGATTCATTTTTATTTTGTCATATTAGCTATCTGAGACTTTTCATTTAACTTTTTATGATTAAGTCAGAACAATGGTGAATACCTTGAAGAGAGAGAAAGATTCCTGTTTTTTAGATTTATGAATAACTTATGCACTTGCTATCACTTATTACCCATTTCTGTCATGCAGAATTATTCATCTAGTGTAGAAAGACTGGAAAGGTGCTTCTTTCTCAGAGTCAAAGTAAAAACTTTAAGAAAAATCATTGGGATAGTCTTTGGCTTCTAATTCCTTCTCTTTAATTTATAAGGGATTTGGAAAATACAGCTATTTTTAGAATAGCTCTGAAGAGATTTATGTTGAATTTTGTGATTGACAGAGCAAAATGTATTAAATAAAATGTAATAGGGCATTGTAATTTTACTAAACAGATACATAAAAGTGTTTTAGGGGTAGAAATGCAGTAAAACAAACCTGCACTTTTCTAATGTTTACCTCAGTCAGATGACTCTTGTGAAACCTCTGGGATACCCTTCCTTCCTTTCCTTCCTCTCCCCCTCCTTCCCTCCTCCCTTCCCTCCTCCCTTCCCTCCTCCCTTCCCTCCTCCCTTCCCTCCTCCCTTCCCTCCTCCCTTCCCTTCCCTCCT
>JAUBOD010001092.1:1429488-1450508 GCA_032353885.1 Nothura maculosa
GCTGCCCAGGGAGGTTGTGGAGTCTCCTTCTCTGGAGGTCTTCAAAACCCGCCTGGATGCTGCCCTGTGCCACCTGCCTGCTGGAGTGGGAAGGTTGGACCAGATGATCTCTAGAGCTCCCTTCCAACCTTGTAGATTCTGTGATTCTGTGAAATCAATAGCAGAATTCCTAGTGTCTTCTGGATAAGGAGATGCAAACTATAATCTTAACGTGTTACACAAGTAGCACACAGGAATACAAGATATATAAGATTACATAAATCCAGAAGGGTAGAAAATATTCTGTTTAATGCAGATCTTGGAATATCAGCTCTGAGCCCTACAAGATCTTGTCTAGATTACTGCATTGGCTTTTTTTTTTTTTTCCTTCAGTCAATAGGAGAGAAAGGGCTTGCTACCCTTGTAAAATCATATAAGTGGTGATGGGGAAGAGAATTTCTTTTCCCTGTCTCCCATTACAGGCAAAATACATCTGGAAAGATTGTCACCTGTCACAGCTAGCTGATATATCACCTACTTGAAGCATTGACTTCTGCTGTGATTACAGGGAAGGAAGCATCGTGCTTTATGAACAAAAGTGAGAATCTTCAGGAAAGTGAATATACCCAGCCATAAACTTATACTTAGCTAGAATGTTGATTTTGTGATGTTAAAAAAGCATTTCCTTTAGACTTTGTTTTCTGATTGTCTCTCTTGAATTTGATGAAAGTTTTGCTATAGTGATCCTATTTCTTTTCATCAGTCACTTTTACACTGAGCATTTTATGAGACCAAGAAGAGGAAAGACGATGGGAATGTTTTGAAAGCATGCTATGCTATGCCAAAGAATAAGAGTCGTGAAAGTCTCTAGGTGACAGCTCTTTAGCTCAGGACATCTATCATTTCAAATAGAGACTAGTTTCTGTTTTCATTGTAATACATCTCTGAAGAAAATGCAGAAGGAAAGCTTTTTTGAAGAAAAAAAGCTAAACAATGGGGATGTAGTGAGAAAAAAAAGGAATTTACTGTGATCACTTCTGAAGTTATTAATAAGTACTGCCTATTTAAATGACATTTCCCATCTTAGGAGGGTTACTGACATTTTGATATGAGACAGAGAGACCTTTAATGAGATCTTAATCAAAGGTAATATTTAGATAATGGTACATGAATTCATAAATGCTAGTCAAATAAAAATGCTGTAGTCTGTTTTGGCCTTCACCTTATGAAATCTGTACAGGTCATAAGATGAAAAAGCTTAGTGAGTGACGACTAATACTCTCTCACTTGACTATCTGATTATGTCTGGCTAATTGTATGTGATAATGTTTGAAGCTGAATCTTACAATGTAACTTAATCCATTACCCAGACAAAATGCATGAAAAAGGGTATTGAAATTTTCTACTTTATTAAATGTATGATCTCCTCAGTGTTACAGTTTAGGGTGATCTCCTTTCCTGTGCAAAAATGAGTGTTAATAAAAGCATCCAAAATGTGAAATGTATGGACTAATAGTCAGCTTGGATAAATGCTGTGTTTTTAGCTGAAATTATAGTCTAATAGACTAATTATAGTCTATTAGACTGTTCATTATGGCTACTGAGGACAAAAAAATCAGAAAAATCAGCAAATACATGAGTTTTATCTTTTTTTTACTTCTTGAAAAGAAAGAAGGCATGTAAACCTCTATGTAATCTGTGATTAACAGAGAATGAAGTTTATGTCTGGTAAATTCTCTCTCTGTTACCTAAGATGTATTTAAAGAAAAAGTGTATCAGTGATAAGGCACAAAATTAACACTCTACGTGAGCTGACCCTCTGATAATATTGAAGCCTCTGTGTTGAGTTATAGACATATATATAGTAGTGGCAGAGAAAGAATATGGGGGCCACTAACTTGCTAGTTTCTATAGATTACAGACAATAGTACTGGTAGTACTTTTTACCAAATTCCTGACCTTAGAGCACTCCAAAAGGAGGCCAGAGCATTACCTTTGTTTTGTTAATAACTGAAGTAACTTTCCAAGGCCATTCAAGAAGCCAGGGGTAGAACTGGAAGAGAATCAGACCTACTGAATTTTAGTCAAATTTTATTTGCAAGGGCACACTGCCTCCAAAATATTTCTCTCTTAATCTATCAAATCCACTGCATCTGTGTGGGAAAAGCAAAAACTATTGGTGTAATTCTCTTTGCTCATTTTACTTTTATATTGTTAAATTCAAATAAAATAGTGGTGATGTTCTTCTGTTCTATTTATAGCCAGCCTTTGATCATCTCTAAGTTATTAGGGCTATGAATTTTCCATACTGTGAGTGAAGATATATCATGCTGTCTGAGCATGAGTCCAGAATCAAAGCAACTTTGTTCATATAGTATTTTTATGTGTATACCAGATCAGATCAGAAACAAGCTTAGGGATCTAATAATCAAGATGATCTTTTTTTTTCTGAAAGAGCAGATGAGATTTTAAAATAAGGCTTACCATGAAATATAACACTGAATCTTGTCTATACTATATTAGCCATCAGTTTTAACTATATGGCATCTCTATATTGATACAGATACACACGCATGCACATGCACCCTTATAACAAAACAAAAATATCATGTGGCTTTCAAGTCCTTCTAACTTTTATTCCCCAAGTGTACCTGCATTTTATAAGCAATTGCCAGTTTAAATAACTACCTTACCTTATTTCATTTTGTAACCTCAAAAATAAGTACTCTTCATGTCACTTGATTCAGAACTACATTCATGCTGCTAGTTATCCCTTAAAAATGGTTCTCATGAATAATGAAAATAAATCCCCTTTCTACTCCCATAGAAAGAGGTTATAAGTGCTACCACCTGGCATCTTAGCAAAAGATCATAATAAGCATGTTTTCTTACAATAGTTCATTGAGATTGTACATGGCAAGAATGAACAAATTTCCACTCTTAGAGCCAAATTAGAGGCTCAGTCTTTAGTCAGGCAAAAATCAATAGCAGCCTTGCCAAGACAAAAATGGATGGTTGCACTTAGAAGTATGACTTATAAAAGACCTCTTTTGTCTTTGCAACTTTTATTCTTGTTTGTTTTGCAAAAAGGAGGTTAAAGCCAGACCTCTCTTCTTTTTCTTGCCTTTTTTTTTCTGTTTTCTTCTTTATTTTATTCATATATCTGCATATCCTATTTTCATTTGTATTAACTCCTCCTCTTTTGTCCCCTCTTCTTAGTTCATTCATTTATCCTGTAATATCCATTTATTATTACCTCATCTTTACCATTCACTCTTTTTAACTCTGTCACTTATCTGTCACTTTGATATGACAGGAATTGTTCCTGCTTAACAAAATCAGCTGCTAATTCCATTTAGCTAAGTAGGTTCAACTGCTTTGTTTGGACACTGAAGCCGTTTAAAAGTAGCTAAAACAGTTTTAGTTTAACCCAATTAAACTAAATCAATTTTGACCACTCTTTAACCACTTTAAAGGCAACCACACAAGCAAGTACATCAATTTTGTCTAAATGAATTTAGATAAATCAGCACATTTTACATCTGTAAATCCTTAATATCCCTGTTGCTATTATTTCCCATTACAACAAGAGTCCAAAACAAGTACATTTTCCTTCTATTCCAGTACCCTTATGTTTTGACCAGACAGTTTCTGGGATACATCTGAAAATTGTATGTAGTATGGATAGACTCCTACCAGAGCTTTTTTGTTCCAGATATCTCCATGTGGTTTGTACATTTATTTATATATGTGGTTATTTGCTATAACATGACTTTCATTGCTATGTTATAAAATAATAGACACATTCAGTTAGAACTTAGGAAAGCCACAGATGTGACTTTCCTAAGTCAGATGCTTAAATATCGTATTAAACAAAGTAGATAGATAATGCAGAAGAATTCTATTCATCTTGTTGAACAACATTTAGAATTAGAATGACCCGTATGCAGTATTGGTACATTTGTACAGCTGGGGTATCTCCATTTCAAGAAAGGATGCCAAAAGGCTTAAAAGAGTTCAGAAAATAGTGGCAGGAATGATTCAGAAGCTTTGAGACTTCAATCTACTTATTGACAAAAGAGACAACTAGATCAGTGTAAGTGTATCTCAATTGGGACAAAATATGTGGTAGCCAACTGTTCCTTAAGAGAGCAAAGATCCTGAAGTAGGCTGAAACTTGAGAAATCAACAGTGGACATAAATCATAGTTATTTAATAATGAAGATAATCTATATATTTACATCACTTTAAATTTCAACTCAAGATAGTACAGACAGTACAGTTTCCTAAATATGTAATATAGTTCAGGAAGAGATTATACGATTTATTCAGGAAATGCAGTGTTGAATGTTGCTTCCTATTTATGCAGAAAATCATTCTGAACTGTTAGAGTCATTGGTGTACTACTGAATTCTTTTTTTACTGGGACCTTTTACATTTAGTTCAATTTTAAAAATTCCCCTCCCAGATGAATTTAAAAAAGGAAACAGCAGTATGTAGGTGTTCCATACTAGGGCAGCTGGGAGTATGTCACATGGAGATAAGATTCTAGGGTTAACATAACATTCTGGCCACTGGCTTCTCAGTTCAGCTGGCTGCCTTCTCCCATACACTGCTCCAGCATACATATTACATATGTAGGAAGATGAATTCCAGGTAGTGTCCACATATGTACATGAAAGCATTGGAATTGAAAAACACTGGAATAATTGCAGTAAGTAATATTTGAGTATATCATATAACATATGATAACATCTAATAATAGACTTGTTAAGCAGCCATTTCTGCGTATATAATATCAATATATTTTATCTGAAAAAAATCATCAAGGTGATTTTGTTTTTTAATGTAAAGTAAAACGTAAGCAAAACTAATATGGAAAATTCTCATTTCTTACAAACCTGAAATGTATAACGGTTTGGAATTTTAAAAGCAGAGTGCTACTTTATTTAAGTCCTATTATGTATTTCTAAATTAGATAGTTCAGAATGTTCCCAAGATTCCATTCTTAAAATGTTCTCCTTGATCACGTCATTGCAGCTGATCTCTTCAGCCTTTGCTTCCTTTTTCTTTGAAATTTCAGAAACAATTTGGAGCTGATATGTGCCGTGTGGAATTTTATTTGAGTTATTTAAAGGGTGCTGAATTTAAAAGATCTAGTTGTTTGATATGGTAATATAGAAGAAGGGTTAATAGCAAAAATAATTTTTGATTTAAGTCAAAGGGAATACATGAAAATACTGCAGGAAAAGAGCATGTACATTTGTGAAATTAATCTGAAAAGCATCAGAGAATAATTATAAGGTCCTCCTCACCCTTGGCTCGCTGCTTAAACTGTGTGAAGCTCTGTCATTTTGTGTACTATTTAACTCTATTTGAAGTAAAACAGCCGGTATGGTATCTCTTCCTGTCAAGAAGAGTGACATCTTCTATAATTCTCGTTTTACAGAGTATAAATATTCCAATGACTGTTTTGATGGCTACAGTCATTGAGTTTTAACATGTATATTTATTGATTGCCTTCTTTTGATAATTTATGGTCAGCTGCCAAGGAAAACTAAGCCTTGCAGTTAAAGATCATTTCTAATTTAGATTGAAAAAATAAAGTTTCTAGATGTAACACATGAGCAAAATAACACAGATTTTTGCATTCAGTAATAGAGTTAGATGGAGTATTTCTTAATCCCCTTAGAAGTGGCTTTTGGGAAGTTGCTTTTTGCCATTAATTTACATAAAATTGGAAATTGCAAAAAAGATGGAAACAAATATGAAAGTGTTGAAACTTCTGGTTTCAGGCTATGTTAAATAGCTTGACTGGTCTGGTCAAGCCAGATCACATAGTTGGCCTGATACTTGCCTTTAAAATATATATATATTTACTTTGTTGGAGGAATGTAAATTCCCTCAAGATGCATATAAAATCTCCATTTTATGCTGAACCATTTTATGCTGAACCATTTTATGCTGACATTTAGGTACACACAAATATATAGCTAACAGCTAGCTAGTTAGAAACACTAAGCATACTTAGGAATCTGTCTCTCAGGAAGTTTTATCATACCTATATTCCTGGTTTAGCCCACAATAGTAAAAGCACAAATTGGTGTTGTTAATTGAACAGAGAGAGCTGTGGACAACATATATAAAGAACAGAGATCATACATGTTGCCTGTATCTGAAATGAATGCAAAACATATAGTAATGGCAATGAAAGAAAGAAAATCATAGGCTATATTTTCACTTGCAATGAGACTTCTTATATTGCAGTCAGTGCATTAAGTTGTCCTTTGTCAGTCCAGATTTAGTGAAATGATTATGAGAGTGGTAGCCCTTTTACATTTAGTGCTGTTCCTAGAGTATTGCATATCTTTCTAGTATTCAGCAAATTTTATTTCAGGAGCATTTGACTATCAAAGCACAATTTTGTTAAGTGTAAAAGTCTATGATAAAAGTCTATGGTAAAAGTCTGTGATAAAAGTCTATGATAAAAAGAGAAATGGAACAGCTCAGGGATGAAAGTTTGCCTTCTTGTAGATAAATACATAAAATAGTTATCAAACTTGCTAAGGGCAGCGTTATTATGCAATATTTTTCTGCAGTGTGTGGGCTGAAAGACTGAAGTATTTTCAGCCTGTGGCCTGTCATATGAAGAATCAATACATTCCTCTTCTGGAACATATTTCCTCTTAGGAAAACTATCTTGCTGGTTGAATTCTTTTTATTTTTTCCTGCTTTATCCAGTAGTTTTACTAACCATCCTGGAAATGGAATGGATCTATAGCTTGATAGAAGAGAAAACCAGGGTTTCCTCCTCAATCTCTAGACTTTGGCTTGCAATATTTTGCAAATATTTTCCTTCGTGTATTGTACAGCACTTGAATGGTTAATTTAATGTTTTTCATTAGAATTGTGTATTCACACCAGGTTATCTGTATTTTTTTGGTTTAAAAGACAAAACAAAAAAAAAAGAAAAATCAGAACAGTTCTGCTTTCTGCAAAGTATCTATATTTTCCTATCACAAAGTCGATATCAAAATATTGACTTAGATTAAATCGATACATCATACAAAAACCTAGAGAACTTTTTTTCCATCCAGCTATCCTAAAGAAAAAAAGGCTTGCCCTTTTATCTCGCTGAAGGGCTTTTAAACTGCATGACTTAATAGTATATGTCAGTGGTAATTATAGCATCAGCTAATTAGTAATCACTACCGAGTCGTAAGTAGTTAGCCCTCAGTCAGTGCTCTGTGTTTTTTTTTTTGTTCCTGAATATGGGGATCTGCCTGCGAACTTTTAGCATTACTGATTTCACTGGTCAGTTAAAACTCCTGGTCTTACAGAATCCCTAAACAGTCAAACAGTTAAACTACAGCTACTCTGGTCAGCAATCTACTGGAGGTATACTAACAGTGCTATTTTTATGTTAAATTGTGAAAGATCTATACTGCGTTACATTAAATTTTGAGGCTTCGTATTGGTCTTTTAATTGATCATATTTTAGATAATATTGTTGCGGGTGCATAAATATAATAATATATAATGATGCTAATAAATGCATAATAATAAAAATAAATAAATAATAAAATATAATAATAAATAATATAATATTGACCCTGGGCAGAGCACACCCAAGCAAGAATGTCAGAGTACCAAATAGCCATGTCAGTATGCCATCTAGGCATTAATTTCCCATATAAAGGGTTTACTTTGCATGTAAGTTGTATAACTTGTGACCAGCTGCTTCTGTGCTCAGTGCGTAACTGATGGGAACATATGGCTTTAATTAAGTAGCCTATTCTAGCTGATTTTTAGGCATCTATCCACATGGCATACAATATTTGTTGAATCCAAGTCAACTGTCACAGCTGTCTCTTGAGATAAACTGATTGACTGACATTAGCTGCTTTTAAATACTCTGTCAGGTTAGTTCCCATAACCTGAAGAGATTCAAACAATGGGAATAAAGGACTCAGCTATACACTGTATACACACATATATTTCTGTCTGTGTGTAAATATATATGTAATTATCATTTCAGGCTACCCTTAGTGGATTTCTGTAGCTATTGATACTGGTAGACAGCAATGTAGAATGAAAATGATAAAGAAATCTCTACATTTTTTGGATTTGCATGTATTATTTACAGTACTTCAATATACTAACATAACTAATATACAAATATGACAACAATCTGAATTTCCACAATAAGGCTACATCATAGCAATAGTGCCATGAAAAAGTATAATTACCAAGGAACAGGACTGATACAGTAGTTTCATTTCACACAAAACTGACAGTTGTGAGCTAATAAAAAAAACACTAAGACAAATACAATTCTTCATGTTTTTTTAAAATAAACTTTTAATTTTTTGAGTCAGTAAATGCATTGAACCACAACTGAATGAATTTGCATGTGATACACACTGCTCATGATATGTATTTGCACATGTAAAGGAAAGAATATAAAACCAAGTTTAGGAAATTTTAAGAAATATTTTTACAGCTTATATAAGTGCAAGTGTGTCCTCAGGATCTTTGGAGCTGATCCATGCTGAAAGAGAAGACAGATAATCAACAATGATCATATTTGATTTCACAATCAGTATAAAGTGAAACAGAGGCCAGAGAAGATTATGAAAATAATTTTAGAATCCATGAAATTCTTATTGAGTATATTAAACTCTTGGAAAATTGACTGAGTCTTATAATAGTTTCTGATTTACTGATTTTGTATAGTATAGTGATGGCAAAATCCCAAAACTGACAAGTGCTATGAGAGAAGGGTAAGAGCACTCTGAATGCCAAGTTTGTAGCTCTGTAATTAGTAAGCTGCCTCTGATCCCTATGAAGATATGAAAATAAACTAAAGATTGTGAGTTTGGTAGGACATGCAAGTAGTGAACATTTCTTATTGTCCATGACTTATAGATCCATGCTAGAGCTGTGACCCATAGCTTGTAATACTCTTGAAAATATTGTGTCCAACCGTGTTATTTAAGACATAAGAAATAGGCTTAGTCAGAGGATAGAAGTGAAAGATACCTTTCTTGACAGATGTACATTGAACAGTAACATAAGCCAGACTGAGAGGAAAAATAGGTGAGTGGCCTCTATAAAAAGATGATAAAGAAGAGTGTAACCAGCAAAGCCCTCAAGGTTAAGTCATTCTTATGAATTAGAGGGCCACCAATTTGTCTATATTTGCTACTGCTGTAGCAGTTAGAAAGGAACTTTAATATGAAAAGTAGCCTTGAAAGTTGTTTATTAGTTTATTCGCCTCGTTTATAATGAATTTTGAACTTAAATATCAAGAATTTACTGCTTTATTTTGCTAATGTACAGTTGCTTTCACCTTTACACTTGCCTATTATTTCCTGTAAACTTTGATGTAAATAGATTTGGAAAGGCAGGTTTAATCAGAGCTACAAACCCAAAGGAATGATGTTTTCAATAAGCTCCTTCCATACCTCCTGTTCAGGAATAGCATGACAAGAACTGACCTTTTGTTCTATGTTTGTACAGCTCATTGCACTATAAATGATAGCAACAATTCTTAAATGCTAATGCAAATAAAAAATAATATTTTTCTGGCATAGGACAAGAGAAGAAACATTCATGGAGGCAATCACTGTGTATTCATCTACAGAGTATTTTGGTAGGGCAAGTAGTAGGGCAAGTAATACTACTTTCTGCATTCATATCCGGAAGTTTATCTAAAGACAATTAATCTTCTTGAATTAATCTGCATGCTAGTAAGTCCAGGAGCTTGGTGACTCAAACAATCTTAGCGAAACTGCTTTGTTCAGGGTTTTTCTAACTATTTTAAAGACTAATTTGGATAATATCTGTCTGCAAACCTTATGGTTCTGTCATTAGTAGCTAGTAATTGGTGATATTTTGAAACCATGGCAGCAGGATATGATGAGGTCAATGACAAAATGAGTGTGTATCAAGGTGACACTAATAGTGCATAATAAACTAAAGGCTGTTGTTTTCTTTTTTTAGAAACATGTTTAACTAATATTGAAGCCAACTATTACAAATACTTTTAAACTCTGAATTGCTGAATTTGACTTGTGCAATTATGTGTTTATAACTGGGCTCTGCCTCGTTTCAAGGGTGAGTTTTCAGTGTTTTAGAAAATCAAATTAAAAAATCTGTATGTCACAGTAAGAAAGATTCTTTACAAATGATCAATTTTCATGTAAATTAGCCTGCCTTTTTTTAAGCAGTGAATTGTAGTGCTGTTGTAACCCACATAGCAAAAAAGACTTTTTTTAAAACAGCATAAAAGTGATTTTGAGCTTGCTTTTCCTCAAAGCCCCCTTCTATACTGTGAACTTCTGAGAAATATCCCTATATGCCTGTATCTGTGACTATTTTGGCTGTGTGTGTATTTGGCTTTACTTTGCTCCCTCAGTCTGAGACAGTTCCAGTCGCTGTAGCTGAAGAATGCTTGATACAGAGGAAATTAAACAGTGTAAAGCCTTAGAAAAGTCACTTAAAGAAAAATCAATAGCAAGATTATGAAGAGCTCAAGTGCTTCAGTAACTCCTTTTAACAATCATATACAAATTATGTACAAAATAACTGTTTTCTGAATTATAACTATCTCACCTTGATCATGTTTATGACTATCTACTCCATGATTCACTTGTTTATTCATTACATTGTCAGTCATTAACTTCCAGATATAGTGATGGGGCTGAAAAATTTTATTTCAAACATACTAAGGATTGGTTATGTTGGCTTAGGGCTAAATAATTGTGCTAGCAATATATATACACATGCATATTTATATATTTTTTAACCTAAGCAAGAATTTTCAGTAGATTATTGTTATATATTTTCTAATATATTAGCAAATAAGAAAATTATTAAAAAGCAATATATGCAATTGTCCTACATGGAATGCAACAAAATCAATATTGCCAAGTGATTTTTGGTACAGCTACCAACCCTAGATTCTGTGATTGATTAATAATTGGAAAAAGAGACTTAGAAACAGTTTTGTAAAGTGTGCTCAGTAAACATCCATAAACCCTACTGAAGAGGCTTTCGGGAAGATTTATGAATTCTGCACTCTTTTTAGCAACACTGAACTTTGAGAGCCTTCATATGTGAGTAATCTATATCCACAATTATAAATGCAGGTAGCAATGATTTACCACTATTTATTTTTATTTCAAACCATCCAGTTAAGGAGTCCTTTCCTTTACAAACTAAGGTATTATCTAAAGGCTCAGATGTGAAGGAGAGGGAAGGAGGAAAATAAAAGCAGAGAAATACAGCGTAATTATGTTTTTCTTTGGAAGTGAGGTAAATTTTGAAACCTCAATCTACTTTGATACATTGGCTGAATTACTGGAGCAGGAAATATAAGTTAACATTTCTCTCTTTACCTTACTGGCTTTTTTTGAGCAGGTAATCATTATTTTTTTTATATCCGCACTTTCTATTTGTATTACTTATCTCAGTGCTTTAAAAAAAAATTAAATTGATTAAGAGCCTAAATTAGCAATACTTATCTAGTAGGTTAGAGTGCAAACACATATGCTTTTACCCAGTGTAAAAAAAAAGCCTTTGGTAGCTTTTAAGATTGATTGGTTAAAATAAATAACTATTCTGTAATCTCCAATAGCCACAGAAGGTTTAACTACACAGCATTTTACTGTGGATATTTCATATGATTTAACATTTAATAAATTGAACTTTTAGTCATGTTTAAAACAGAAGCAAGAGTAATTTGTGTGCATTTGCTACTGATTGTAAATTATAAATCTGTGGGATTGAGTTCAAATTTATAATTGGTGGAAAAAAAATCAGTAATTAACTGGGAGGACAGAAACGATTTTCTATCAAAGCTGTCTTCCACTGAGAATTCTGCTAAAGCTGCTCACGATTATAAGGGTTATGATACATGGAAACACTATAATTTGTATATAAATGGTATGGTATAATCTGATTATAAAATGCTTTTGGAAATTAGAATGTTCTGATTGGATAAAAGAGTTGAAAGCGTAACTATCTGCTTAGACCTGTTTAACCCTATCAGTCACCCAAAGATTAGTATGGCTTGAGAAGCTGGGGAGATGTTACAGAGACTTATAGGCAGTACGAAGAATGCAAAAAAAGAAAATTCTCTGTAGTTTTATTCTGTTCCTAGAAAGGAACTATTAACTTTATGGCCCTGCAATATCTACATACCTACTGTTTTGCATTTATTTTTCAAAAACTATATTATTTACCACTGCATTTCCTGATTTTTAAGTTCATATTTGTCCTTAATGTCTGCATATCACCAGTTCTAAATATATTCTGAAGTATTTAACACCATTAAAAAATTTTAATTTCTTTAAGACTCCATCTCCTTTTAAGAATGTCAGATAAATTGAACTTTACTTTTATGAAGCCATTTCCACTATGGACTTCTAACATACACAAAATCACAATTTTAACCATAAACGCTTTCTTACTTCATTCATGCCTTTATTTTCTACAATAGACAAATAGACAAAAATCATAAGGAGTAAGTAAAAAGATATAGAATTGAAGCTTTATATACACCTGCCATATTTGTAGATGGAAAAGAAGAAGAGTTTGCTCAGGTTTGTAGGGAGACAGTTCTTTTGTTTACTAGTTTTGGGGAGGATGGGGGTGGAAGTGAAGAGAATACTTAATGATCTGATTCAAACAGGAAGTCTACAAAGATGTTTGAATTGACACAAATCTATTGAAGTAGTTCCACTATGTTTGGCAAACTATTCTTATATAAAATGTAAGTTATATCCTTCTACTGTATGGATACTCAGTTTTTAGTACTAGTATTTTATTCATTTAAAGCTGTTTTGTCACATATTTCATTTTTTTATCAGTTTGGTAGGAAAACATAACTGCTTAAGTTTGTCAATTAAGTCAATGATCTGCTACAGAGAAATGAAGTAACAGTTTTGAATTTTAACAGAAATTATGTTTGAATTTTCTAGTTTCTCTTTATAATTATCAATGTAGGATTATAATGCAGTTAGATTCTACTTCCGTATAGTTTTATGCTCTGTTACACTAAAACTTCTGTCGAGGATGAATTGCTAATGTATTCATAAACTCCAAATCCATTGTAGGAGAGAGTGTAAGAGTTTGAACACTTCATTGTACTTTCTTGTGCTTGCAGTTCATTGCGTTCAGTCTTGCTGAAACTCCATGAGCAAAATATATTGTTATCATAGTTAACTAATGCTTAGAGAAAGGAATAGTCTTCAAAAAGTATTAGTCTTCAAAACTAGCAAATTAGTGCAGAGGAATATTACATATAAAAATGTTTTCTACTTGATAGCATGCATAAGAGTGGGACTTTGGAGCAACTGTAATTAGCTCTCCTGTCTCCCAAAGCTCCTAAACAGTCAAAACACTGTGGAGGTGACAAAATCAGTGATAAGCATCTATCTGTAAACCATCCTATTTTTAAAGATCTTTTTTTTAGTAGATCTTTATAGAGAACTGTTAATGGCATACTAGGAAAAAGAACACATACTATTCATAGAGTTGACAAAAGGTTCACGATTTATACTGAAAGAAAGATTCAGTATTACATTTCTTTTTTTTTTTTCTTGTTTATGTAGGAAAAATGCTGATGGGATGCACAAACATAGAAAACATTTACACAGTATACTAAAATCCCTATGTTTATTTCTTGCCCCTTTAGAAAATATGCTAGAGGTGCAGGACTTGGACTTGGTATGGAATTAAAGAAAAATGCAAACAAATCTGCTTTGAGATGACTTTTTTTAAAATTAGATATATTAGTATTAAGAGCAAAGGAAGCAATGAATGGTTAATATAGAGTAGTAGCAATTCCTTTTCATTAGTAACAGTATTTGATGGGTCAAGTATTTGATGGGTGCAGTATTTGATGCACTCAAATAAAGGATGAATTTCAACAGAAACTCAGTCCCTAATGGTCATGTGAGTTTAGACTTTGTACCAAAACAGAGCTATAGAATGCTACAACGAACTTTTCCTCGGTTCTCTTGCTGTGTCATTCTCCATGCTCTTGCTAAAGATAGGAGGAATTATACTGTTTGCCTCATCACTCTGAGGAATTTAGGTGTAGGGAGAGAGCCTGAAGAGAAAGTGGAACAAGTGAGTGGACAAGAGTACCAAAACAGCATAAGAAAGTCTATTAAAGAAAGAAGTGTCTGAAATCACAGATGTAGGATATATCAATAAATACGGCAGAAAGCTTTAGTCTGGCTTAATTTGCAGAGATGGTAGGAGAGAAATCAGCATATCCATCATATAAAAATTTGTCCACATACCTGACAAGGATCCCTAAGTCACACTAACCATACTATATCACCTGTATACTCTTCCTGAATATATAGACAGCTGAATATATGTGTACATATGTCGAGTCTCCTCCTTTGGAGATCTTTAAAACCCGCTTGGATGCAGCCCTGTGCCACATGCTCTAGGTGACCCTGTGTATCAGGGAGGTTGGACTAGATAACTTCTGTGGTCCCTGCCAGCCTTAAGCATTCTATGATTCTATGATATATATACTATACCTGTATACAGACCAGAGGGTCTGTGTAGATTTACATCAGCTAACTCTATCTTTGTACCATTTTAAATGTCTTAAACTAATTTGTTTTTCTCTGTACATTCTTCTACAGCAGATAAACATATGGGTATTTATCCTTTGAGCCTCCAAACATATTTTTTGAGGCAGAGTTGCAATGTAGTGTGGGAAAGTATTCACTGAATAAATGGGATTTACAGTGTTGTTTATTCATATACTTTTATGTCTCTTTTCAGTAGAAATAGTTGCAAAGGAATTTAATTTGAGTATGTTGTGAAATTAGAAAATAGTATTCCTATTTTACAGAAGTAAGGGACAGAGAGCAAAAATTTAAAAGCATTGAAATCTTCATAAGTTCTGTAGGAATTTGTTTAAATAAACACAAGTAAAATTAGATAATGGTCTAGAAAAAAATGATTATTATATTAGCATTTTGCAGATAGTCTTACAATTTGGGATTGTGTACTTTTGTAAAAATTGTGTTTAATCAATTAGGATGATATTGAAATAATTTTCCCAAAACTTAGGTATATTTTTGTAGAAAAATTGAAGAACTCAAAATTATATTATCTCTGACTCTGAACAATCAAAGAAAGAAAGTCATTGTAGGAAATTTAGTGTAATCATAAGTAATAACTCTTGTGCCTGATACGAATGAGAAAAATTAACTTTTACTTTTAATTAAATATAATGCCAAAAGGTATTCAAGCCATTCTGACATATGTAGAAGATAGAATAATAAAGTACAGGCCCAGTCTTAATCACTCGACATTATTAAACATTAATATACTGTCATTAACAGTACCTGTTATAATCCATGTCATTTTGTACCTTGCAAGAGAAGCACTCATCTCCTTTCAAATACTAATCACAAAAGCAGATGCTTAAGATACTTGAATAACCCTTTTATTGCCATGCTGTTACATATGTTTCCAGAGGGAGTCAAGGGAAGTATCAGCGAGGCAAATTATAAAAAACATACTGTACTTTTGTTGTAGTATGAAATACTTCTCTACTTATATTGTAGAAAGATTCAAATGATAGATTCTAATCTGGATCCATCTCACAAATAAATTTTGTCTGATGTTTGCAAAGGTCCCTTGAAATGCGATGACTTAAAGTTCTGCAAGAGATCCTATACTTTTTATTGTTTTCCTAGACCCTAGAGAAGATGTTGCAATGTACTGCCAAATTTCTAGTAATGAACTGGAATTGATGCTCTGCTTTTGTTGAGTGAATTCTTAGAATGAAGCTAGTAGATATAAAATTACCCAGTCAATATGAGTAAAATGGTTCACTGTGCAAGAGATCTCTGATGATGAAGCAGCTCTTATGTACGGCTTGCTCTTCAAACTATAACATCTTTTCCATATATATATATAGAATGTGGCAGAATAGTATTTTTCCTACCTTTTTTTTTTTTCCTTTGAGATATTGAATTTGCTATTAAGCCTTCCTATTCCTCTATGGGTAAGTATGTAATGGTTCTTATTTTATGTTTGGATAAAGCTAGATTCAGAAGAAGAAAAATGCTCAGTCAAATGAGATGTGGGCTCAACCATTACTAAAGCACTACCAAAATCTCCGACAGCAATGATTTTAAGGATTGTGGAATACATAGATATAGATATAGATATGGATATATATACTTATTCATGTTACTATTGCTGTCTAATAGAGCTAAAAACATGAACACAGACTACACAGATAAATATCATCTTGAGACTTTCAGGGTCACATGGTCAGCAAAGTGGAAAATAGGAAATGCTATTTTTCATTTATGTCTTAAATAAGACAGTATAGGTAGTTTTTGCATGCTTATATTGAGCTAACTGTAGTAACACAGGCAGATATCTATAGATTGCTTTTGTAGGTGACAATTTCCACATAAATGACTTGACCAAGGTCTCAAAGACTAGTGATTTTTAACTCTTATTGGGTACTAAATGACTGTAAAGGAATTTGCCTTTCTGACAGTTTTATAGACAACCCTTTTAAGAGTAGAGAGTGTTCTCTCCATTGATTGAAACGAATTCAAAGATTGAAACATAAATGTTTATACAGGACATACTGAAAAAGAAATGAGGTCATTTTTGCAAGTTTTGACAATTAAAGCTTTATTTGAAACTACAACTTCTTCATGTATACATATATCCTTTTTTCTTCCAAGCAAACTGCACACAGGATCAATTCTTTACACAGATAAAAAAGTCAGGAACTTCTCATGGTGTACTATAATCACATAGCTTTGTCTCCACAAATACCTATCCAGTTTTTTTCTATGATCCATTATATAAATTTGTTGATAATCTGGAATCTATGATATGTTTACAGATTGTATCCTAATGGCAATAAAATCAGCAGAAGGCTTTTTATTGTTGTTCTTGTTGCAAGGACACCAGTTTTTTCTTTGTTTGCTAAGTTGTTTCACGTCTGCAAAGGCATCAGTGAAGAAATATCTTAGGAGACTGTAGTTGATGGTCTTTTGCACATTGTATCGAACATTGATAATCATACTATAGAATTCCTTGATGTATGCGCAGAGACAACTTATCTGCACTGGTGAATTTGTAATGATACGTCATTTACTAAAATTGATTAACTTGGTGACATCTGCTCTGAAAAGTTATACTGTTGTAGTTGGGGAAGTTACAGGTTATGTAAGCTAAAATATCTAATTATCTTTGGATGGGTGATCATATAGAATCTGGTATTGTGGCATGAATTCAAAATTTATTAATAAGAAGATCTGCTTGAAAATATAACTTTTTTCAGTTTGCAAGTATGGGTCTTTATCTTGTGTTTCGCCAGCTTTCAAAAAGATAAAAATACTAAGTTAAATAACTAGTTTGTATCTTGTGGACGTACATTTACTAAAAGGGAGCACTTTTAAGAAAAACAAAATTAGTTATTTGCAAACATCAATTTGGATTTTTAAGTTATAAGATTTAGCTTCTAAATCCTCATTCTAAATTGCTCTTCAACCAAAGAGAGAGCAAAAACATTTCTATATTACCTTTTTTTTAGTAACTTTTTACAATCAAACCCAGCCAATTCAGCTTTAACTTCTAAATATGCATAACAAAAATCTATCTATTTAAGGATAAGAAACAGTCACTCAAATTACAGGGATAATAATTTAAGTAACTAATGACCACATAGATATCTTAATTTGTTTTGGGATGTTTATAAGCAGAAAATTAGTTCATACTGTTGAATGAATAGCCAGTTAGGAATTATTAGCTATGCTGAATTAGTGAATGAAAATTGCCAATGAAAATTGCCAAAGCAAAATCATTGGTTTCGGTCTTCAGTGGTAGCTGAGATACACTCATAAGCATGCCAGGGAAAGGTGAATCTGAGCTGGTTTTAGTTATGGGATTGTGAGGATAGATGACGTTCATAAAGCCCACTTTATTGCACCCTGCTATGTGCTGGATTGTGGTGCCTTTGAATCATTCCCATGAATCTCCAGAAGAGCACACTTTGTTCTTTCTTTCTTGGGAACAGTTGTCTAATCCGGGCAGAAGAAGAAAGAGGAGAGTGTGAAGATAATGTGCCCAGGCGTTCTCTGCAGCACAGACATTCCCTTACCCAAAGACTAAGGCCGAATCTAACAGATCTTTGGCTGCTGAGTATCATGACAGTGACGATCAACAAGTAGAAATGATTATGGGAAACCAGGCTCTCTTTTTTGTAGCTATCTCTTTTTTGTAGTTGTTCACTGAAGTGATAAAGAAATGAGTGCAGAGTTTGTCTCAAAAGTCAGCTAGCTGCCATTTTCAGATCCAGCATATTTTTTTTTTAATTAATTCGTTACAGAGCTGGATTATTGATGATAATTCTTTATAAACATGAGCTTGTAAGATCAGAATGGACAACTGTTTAGACCTTCATGGCTGGGAATCATGCCATTACTACCCACAGTCGATGCACATACATGGATATTTGGCTGTGTACCTCATACCATCTGTTGAGATGGCATTTTGCCTGCTCACAAATTGGTTAGACCTGTGCCAAGAGCAATTGCTCTAGATGGTTACACTGCAAAACACTGCAAGTGGCTCCTTTTTTTGTATGAAGTCTCTCTCTTTTGAACATCACATTAACACTTTGTTACTTCCTGCAGACATACCTATATACTGAAGAAATTAGAAATTAAAAAGAGCTCCTGTTCTTACTAAAAGGTGTTCTTTCTAAATTTTAAGAGGATAAAATAGTTTCAGATCATTTGAATGAAAAGTACTTCTGTTTATCATTCTCCATTTGAAAAAAAAAATCTTTTTGCAGTGGTAAAAGCTAATTGAAAACTCACTGAAGGTAATAAGAATATTTGTACTGATATGAGTGGATATTGGATTGGAGCTGTAAATGCTCCTAAATTATCTACTTGCTAATGCTCCCTTTCATGGATAAAATAAGATTAACTGAACGTTATTGGTTCCAGAAACCATTGATTGGTTTCTAGAATAAATTTCTGGGAGAAGTAATGAGTTATAGAGATTTTTCTTTTCTAGATCAGTTATTTAAATTCAGTTGAGTAGCCAAAAGTTATTACCAAGTGACTTTTATACAACCTATAGAATAATCCTGTTTAGTCCTTTCCATTGAATAGACAACCATGTCATACAGTTGGCATGCTTGTTGACAGCCTCAACTGTGATCCATGGAAGTAAACTTACTGCTTGCCAGCAGAAGTAGCCTCTCTAGGTAAAAGCCAAAGGATATTGGCGCAGAAATGTGAGCTCAATGGATAAATATAGGACTTTATGCAGAAAATGTTGTCATCCTGCCAACTTTCATAGCCACTAAAGTAATTCTAAAATCAAAACTAAAATAATATTTTTGCTTCTAGGAAGATCTAAACAAAGAGCCCATTTTAGAATTCAGAGAATGTGCAAGTATAAAGGACTTATTTGCCTGTTTCTCTTTGAGAGTAATTAACTGTAGGAGTATTGCTGTTTTCACTCTATGAACTTTTTGCTCTGCATGAATGTCACTGTTCACTCTGGGCATGCTTAGTTGAATCAAGATGATATCATGTATGTGGGTGAGTTTCCATATATTCATTTGTGGGTAGTATGATATTTTGCTGATTATAATCTGGAGGTTTTGCCAAAACTCTTAGTCTGAGTTTCACATAAGTAATACTGATCAGCGGTTGCTTGCTAGAGGAAAACCAAATGAAAAGAGGTGGGCAAGCCTTAAAAAAGAAAGCAAAGAGCTCAAAAGTCAGAACTATTTGGATTGCAGGGTGAGGTCTGCCTGTAATTTGGGGGGGGGGGGGAGGGCGGGTAGAAGGTTGTTTTTTGTTTTTTTTTTTCTCTATTTTTCTGTTGTTTATATAAAATTACTATAATGCCAGCCAATTAAGATATTATCTCTTTTAGTTGGTTTAGTTAGTTATGTATTTTATATTGTACAGCTCTTATTTTAGAAACTATCTAATAAAAATGATGTAATAACCAACTCAAAATCTGTAAAAATAAAACAATAATAACTAAAAAAAAATACAACAAGGCTTCGATGCTTGACTACTGCCATTTCTCACTCAATTTTTATTAGTGCCGTAATGGACATTTGGTCCCAAAATTAAATGTTTCATTTCATTACTTGTAACAGTTGAAATTTGCCTAAGGCAAACTCCATATAGGTTTTGAAGAATGTAGAGAATACTTCAAAATTCACTATATCTCCATCATTGAAAATTCACTCATGGTTAGTACAGCTTTTTATCCTGACTTAGCATCTATAGCAAGTACCATTTCATGTTCCATGTTCTATTTTTTTTTTTAGCAAAGAGAAAATACAAAAACTATCAGGATGACAAAAAAAATGATATCAATAAGAATTTCATAAAAAATTAAACATTTTTGGGGGCCTCTATCCTAGCCTTCTGCAACATGTATTTGTGCATGTTAGATCAAATTTCCTGTTCACAGGAAATATACTTTCTACTGAAGTTTATTGTTTTCACTTTGAAAGTTTTTTTATATTAAAAAGACATATTCTACATCAAGTTGCATTTCCAGAATAGAAAATTGTTCTGTTATGGAAGTGGTGAAATTTTACCATTTTGTAAGTAGAATAAAGACACTAGAAAATTTCATGGGCAAGCAAAAGCATAAATTCTCCCTGGCCAAGCGTGTACTGCATTCTAAATTGAAAGTTGGACATAGCTGAATACTTAGTGACCTTTTAGCTGAGGCATTCTAAAGTAATCTGAATAGCAGTATTCTTCAAAAATCCCTGAAACATTGGGAACTGAGTTGTTCTCCTTCCATGCAAATTAATGTGAATTTTCCTTTCACTTCAATGAGAGCAGGAGTGGACATTTCTTGAGTTGACCAGCACAAAGTAACGTTTATAGGCAGAAAAAGGAGAGGGTTTTTTTTCAGCTCCAACAAGTTCATTTTTAAAAGGCACTTTGCTGTAACCATGTAAACCTATATAACCCTACAGT
>JAUBOD010001092.1:1450608-1482817 GCA_032353885.1 Nothura maculosa
GTTTTTTTTCAGCTCCAACAAGTTCATTTTTAAAAGGCACTTTGCTGTAACCATGTAAACCTATATAACCCTACAGTGAACTTTAATGAGTCCTGATAAGAAGCCAGTCAGTGGATATCCATTTAGCTGGTGATGATCTGAACTCCAGCTGATTGTCCTAGCAGCTGTGTGACTTCATTACCATTAGAAAGGCATACAGCCAAGCCAGCTGGAATCCAAAGAGGCTACTCAATGCACATAGCATGTCAGTTTGGGGGGTTTATGTATCAGAATGACAAAAGATGCCTATCAAAAAGAAATACAAAATATATATATTTTAATACTTGCTTTAAATGCTAACTTATAAAATAATTATTGTCCTACATGGAGGCTACTTTATCAAATACTTTTTTTTCTGTACTACTGTGTTAATGCTGGATACATCTCTTTAGTTAATGAAATCTAGATAAAAATTTGCATTTTAGTTAACACACCAAATGCTATATTTTATTGCTTCTTAGTTAAGAAAATGTTGTTTTCTTGAATTTTATATCCATGCTTTTGAGCCATGCTTTTGAGCCAGAATATATTGCCAGTTTCTCTTACTGAGGAAGCATTACATTCTTTTTTCCTTGTTATATTTTTCCTCAAGCCTGTATTTTGGACAGGAAGAATATACATTTGACAGCAGGAAGCAAGCTACTAAAGCAGATAAGAGTTATTCTATAAACACTGACCAGCTCTTTGAAAGAACAGATTTTTTTTTTTTTTTTTGTGGACAAACTAAAACTCAAATCTTTTCAAATATATTTCTTTGATCTAACATGCACAAATACATGTTGCAGAAGTAGTTCTGAAGTAGAAGAAAAAATATTCTTGTGTCTGGAGGGTTTTCAATAAAAAAAATCACACAAGTTATATTGTAAACTATCTGATAGGTTCTCTTTTTTTTCTGAGAGAAAAAAATATTATGAGAAAAAAATGTAAAAAAGCAGACTCAGTTCAGTGCTGCAATTCAACCTACATCATATTCATAAGAAACTTGTTTTCCAAAGGTTTATAATAAGCATATATATCAGTCCACTCCCAGTCAGGAAACCATTTAAACACGTGCTCATCTCTAAGCTCTTGCTTGACCTTGGTTATTCCACTGCTGTTTTAGTCTAGGGTTAAGTGTTTGGAGATTTTTTTTTTCCTTTTTGTAAATTAGTCTTTAACTGTGGATATACTTGAATGATTAAAACATTTCTTCATCAAAATAACCACTTGTACATCATTTTTTCAGAGTAAGAATTTGTCAGCCAGACTCTGGGTCAAATGAAGGATCAAAGCACTTCTCAAGAAAACATCCTCATGCCAGAAAAATTCATCATCTATTTTAGAGTAAAAAAACTGATCTTTACAGGAATAAAATGATGTATGTCATGAAAAGTTAGCTTTTACTCCTATGATTTCATCTGAAACCAGAGAAAAATTGCAGAGGAAGGGAAATCTGAACTCAAACCTTTACTCAAAACTGAATGATAGTACAGCCGCAGAATTTTGTAAGGTAGATACGCCTGAATGTATCTTATATTTCTTCTATGTCTAGGATAATTTTTTTTGAAAAAAGATTCTTATGTAAATAGTCTAAGTAGACATCATTATTTGGTGTTAGAAAATTTTATGCTGTTCCTGTAATGTCTTGCCAGCTGATTGATATTAGGCATTATAAGAATACATTGTACCTTGTAGTTGATATTACAGACTGTAATTCTTAAAGTGAAGTTAGAAAAATGCTGTTTCAGAAGGAAAAAAAAATCCTAAGGCATTAGGTTAAATATTAATTTGAATGTCTGCAATAATGGGTACATACGCTATTTAAGGAAGTCATTATTCCATTGCGTAGTCAACAAGAGTATTGATTAGAATTAATTCACTACAAAAAGTCTCCAATCATTTTTAACATAAGTTTTTCCTCTTTAACAGTACCCTGAAGCTTGTCTTTTTCGTGGTCAATTTAGCAACAAATTTGCAATTAATCATTTGCTGATTGCAATGAATGGTCTGTCGATAATATGCAGCTTACATTGCTAAAAGGGTTATACAGAGCTTTATTGTTTTCCTTTTGTCTTGGGAACACTTTGTCTAGCTGTATTTCCTAGAATGGATTTTGAATAGCTGTTTTGAAGTAACCATGCCAGTTTTAAAGAGACACCATGGACTGCATTGAGAGTATTAATCAAGATATGCCCTAACTTTCTTTTTGGCATTACAGTATTTGGACATCTGTTCTGACTCCTTATATGTGAAATAGGACACATTGGCGTAAATGAAGGGTTTCATTATTGTAAATGTCATAACATTTGTTTGAATTACTTTGTGTAGATTCTAAATGCTGAAATTGTAATCTTCATTTTTATAGATTTCATTGTCCTTTCAAAAGACTATAAAAATGGAAGCCTTTTAAAAATTCCATCCATAATTCAGAAAGCATAATTTACAATTTATGCAATAACAGTGAAATTGCTGTAGGTGATACTTGAGCAGTTTCTAAACAGTATAGATATCTTTACAGAAAGAAAATCAGGGCAAAATGAAACAAAAACATGTTTTTGTCATAAAGAATGTATAAATAAAAGCCAATAATAAATGTCCCCCCATGTTGACATGGTTTCATCTCTTTTGAAAGTTATGGCAGTTGAAATGCAAATTTCATTTTGTCGGTCAAACCAATGTCCAGTATGTTACAAGTTGTCTTTAAAGGAAGATCTCAATGATATATTTCAGGCTTCTGAATTGAAAAAAATGACTCTGAATTGCATGTATATATTAGAAACTAAAAAGATTAAGATCTGAATTTAGACTTTTCTAGAAGTTAGACATGTTTGGATTACACTGAACTTTGAATGATATTGTTTATTGGAAGATTTTTGGGGATTATTTTAACTAACAAAACTAAAAAACTTGTAAAATTAAAATTTAATGAATTTATGTTGTTCTTACTTTACATTATCGTTGTACCAATTATTAAAATGATCTTACTCATACCTAACTTTTAGCGGCATATGAGTATGACACTTATGCTTGAGCATGCTTGAGTAACTAACTACATTTATCTTCACTGTAATTACAAACCTAACTTTATTACAAACATTGGCAAAACAGGTGTCTGCTTACTATGCAGAAATTTGGGAATGCTAGTTTGTCCTTTAGTATTGATTACATTTAACTATTTGATCATCTGAGGAAAAGCAGTGCTTTACAAATAGGTGCTCTCTGATTTGCAAATTTATAAAAACAATCAAAAAAAAATGGGAGTAGTTTGGACTCTGCTGCATTTTTAAGGTCAAAAGTTAAAGGCTGATTTGATTAAACTTTCATTTAGTCCAAAAATTTATTTGGAACTTCTGACTCATGAGGCAAATATAGTTACTGTTGTTTATGAAACAACAACATGATTCTGAATCTCTAAAATATATGTAAAAATAATTTTCTGGCCTGGAGTTCAGAAAACATCTTCCATTCAAATTGTTTCCAGTAAAATTTAGTAGACCTGATTTTGAACATGGTCTGTCATGGTCTTCAGATTTGATCTGAGTTGAAAACATCATGTCTAAAGATTTTAAAAATCACAAAGATGTCTAGTCATATATTTAAGCAAACATACATACAGATAAATGTATAGTTTACCATTTGTCCATGCAGGTAATACCTGACTTACATAAGTGGTGACACATTCCATGGCTACTGCAAACTACCGTCCCTATTTTAAGAGCTGCAGGCTTCAGAGAGGAAAGAAATTGAAGAATTTCTTGTCTGTCTGTGTTTTTTTTTCCACTTGTGCAGGGACAGTTTACTGCCCCTCAGTTTGATGATACAATCAGTAATGGAGTTACTCAACGAACCAGATAATTATTTTGTGGAATTAGACCCTAATATTTAGTGTGACAGACTTGATCTTATTAGCCTATTGGAAAATCTCATCTGTGTTGAAAATGTAAATGGGCCTTGAGGAAAGGGTTTGTATGCAGATAAGTTAATAGAATCCTCCCAAACAATTTGATACTGAGAATAGTATACTGGCATAACATATTCAAAGCTACCATGAAAGCCTTAAGTTGCTAGAACAACCATGACGCACTGAGCTTGTCCAGATGGTTAAGCAAAGAGCATTATGCAAGTGCACAGCAAAGGGGAAAAAAACTTTGTGATTGAAAAATTTAAGAATTTTTTCAGATTTGCTACTCATGCGCTTGTGCTTCTGTAACATTCTTCAAAAGTCTTCTGCAAAACTTAGATCTATTGCATATGTAGTCATAGCAAAGGATTTTAGTGCAATTTCTAAATTTTCTGACCACATCAAGAAATATATTTGTTTTCCTCTGAGATTATTTAATCGTAAAGTTACATGGCCGGAAGGCAATAATGAAATATGAAGTTGATAGCTGCTAAAGTTGCTGAGTGTTTTTAAGCTAAAGTCAATTTTACCTGCATATTACTTTGGTTAAAGTACGCTTACAATTCTTAATTATTAGTATGTTATGTACAGTAAAGAGTGATCTTTTGTTAATATTCTCTAAGTATTAACATTCCAATAGCAATTTATATATGAGGATGAATTCATCTTAGAAGTTACAAATTTGAGTAACTAGAGCAATAAAACCAGTGTGTGATGAACATATTGTCATTCCGTAATCCAGTAGATGCTAATCTTTATGAACTATTTACTTGTCATCTCTGTAGTGCATCTTTTGGATGTTCACCTACTCATGTAAATCAAACATTTTTTGGAGATTTCTTAGTTGCCCAGATATTAAAATATCTCAAAGATATTAATATCTCCAAGAAATTAATCTTATCCATTAAATAGGGTACTCTCAGTTTGATATAAATCCTCTTCTGCTGCTTATTATATGACCTCAGTTATATAAGGCATGTGGTGCTTAGGCATTAGCTGTGAGCACTATGAAGAAGCATGTTTAGGAATGAGACTATGTGTAGGAACCTCCATTCGAGTTTTCTTCTGCTTCATCAGACCTTGGATGTTCTCCAGGACTAAGATTCTGTATTCCTAATTGCTTAGAAGACAGTAGGCTACCTCTCTTTCTCTTAGTATAGCATTGGCTACTGCCTGCGAGCATGCTCCGCAGTTGTTCTCATTGTCTTCCTACAGTTATGTCATTTTCTGATGGATACTTAAGGCCTGAACTGGAGCCCAAGTGCTTATCAGTACCAAGGAAGTGGCCTAGTCTGATAGAGGAGAAAGGAGGAAGGAAGCCTGATGGAACCTCCTTCAGGAAACCTCTGCACAATTGGGGAAGCTTTGTCAGGACTACAAGTAGAAACACATCACCGAATGATAGCAAGAACCAAAGGCCTTCATTCTTTATCAGGACGTCAAACTGTAGACAGAAGAGTGCTTCTCTTCTTTAGCCTTCTGTGTGGCCATTTTTGGCCACTTTGATGGCCTTCATATCTAGAAGTTACATCAGACGTTTTGACAACGGAGACTTTGATTTCTTTCCACACTGGAATATTCTACAACTGAGCATGTAATAAGAAGTTTTGGATGTGGTTAAGATTAAGACTACATGAAATATAGGCAACTTAAAATAATGAAGAGCAAGATCTGAAAAAGAAAAATCTGCTCTGCCTTTCCAGTTACTATATAGCAAGTATTTAAGTAATATAGTTAGAGAAATAAAAACTGTGAAGAAAGAATTAATATCAGAAAAAAAAAGTAATAGGTGTACCCCACATTTGACTCCCTGAATTACTATCCAGCTAGATTTGCAGATGATGAAAGAGTACATCTGAGGAAGGCATTTTTCTAGCACAACACTTCTTCAATTCTGGTAATATTCACTTGGAGTATGTAGACCAGTGGCATGGGTAGGAGCTCTCTTGCCTCCATGGTAAACAAGTTGTGGTGAATTTATCAGCTTGGGGAAATGGATGGAGGGAGGGAGAAGGCAAATAAATGAAAAACACTTTCAGAAGTCTGAGTGATGAGAAAAGGGAGAAAAATTGTGTCAAATAACTGTAGATCTGCTTAACTGGGGACAATGCAGGAAAAAGAATAAAACAAGAAAGAGGGAAATGCCGTTTTGGTCATATGAGAAAGATGCAAAGATATTTTGAATACTGTAGTAAAAAGATATTTTGATTGCTGTAATAAAAGAACAAGTGCAAAATATGATGTTTAGCAAAAGACAAAAGAGAGACTTGAGGAGGGATTGAAGCATCAATGATGATGAGAGTGAGAGCAGAGTCTTAGAAAGTTTGATGTGAATCAATGGAGAGAGAAAACAGCTGAATAATCTAACAACTAGCATTGATTTATGAGGGTTTCTTTTTTTCTTTTTTTTGTTTCCTAAGATATTTTTGTATGATAGAGAAGATAGTAATATTATAATACAAAAATTTACATTTCAAATAGAAAAGCATAATGAATGAGGAAAACAGTGACCTTTTTCAATTAAGAGAAAAATATTCTTACAGAGTGTAAATCAATAAGGGATGTTTCAGTGGTTTGCATACTTCTTATAAAAATAAATAACTACTATGGAAACAAATGAATAACATAAATATGCATTAAAAGCATAAGTCTTTGTTGCCAAAGCTCTGACTAACAAGTAATGTGAAGTTGCTAAGGAGAAGTCAGGTTAGCATTTATAATTTGATCTCTATCAAGCAAATGAGCTTGAACATAAAATAGACTGTGATACAAGATTTGGCTTAGACCCCAGTGAAGATATCACTGCTCAAACTGTTGTGTTTTAAGCATAACATCTATAAGTTAAGAAACTAGCCTCGCTAGGCAAATCTTATTTGGTCGATTTGGCTGACTTCCGAAAGACTCAAATAAAAAATTCAGAGCAGCTTGTTTAGATGCCTTGTATTGCCTTTTGGAAGAACCTTTCCAAGCAACCTGTTTCATTCTTTTGATCATAGTGGGAAGGTAGAAACTCTCCTCCCAGTTTAAGGCACACAAATTAAGGACCTAAATTTATATTCTCTAAATCCAACACTAATGTCAACTTGATTAAAACTCAAGAAGAAAAACACCATCAGAATTTGTTGGGTTTTTTGTTTGTTTGTTTATTTGATTGATTATTTTAACTTTTTTAAAAGGTAGCAGTTTCATATGATAGCAATAATTAGTCTACCACCAAAAACAGTTAATAGTTGACTTTTTTGGAAGTTTACATATTTTCTTCAAAATTGCCAAAGTACAGGGTATGAAATTCTGGATGTTCATTTCAAGCTAGAGAGATTTTAAATATGAATTCATCTGCTTTCTGTTATATCTGCTTACGCTGTGATGTGTGTTTCTGAAGAACAATTATAGAAATAGCCATTTCTATTGCATTAGATTGATTATATTGATTTTTGGTTTGAGCTGTGACCTTGATTGTGTTCTGCCAAAATTACTGTGCAGAATAATTTGGGAGAATTTTAGTATAGTTTTCCATCAGCAGTAGCAGAAATGCTACTGAAGGTTTACCACAGAGGTCTTTTTAATATACAAAGGTCTCTGAAACATTTTGAAACACTTTGTTCTTTATATGGCTATGCTGGCTAATTGCCCTAGGATCACTTCTCTTCATCTCCCTTTAGAAACCACACTCAGCATGACACCAGAAGAACCATTTCTAGTTACAACAAATTTAGGGTGACCAGCTGTAAAGAAAAGGAATACAAATGTGCTCTATAATCCAGCATATTCCCAGCAGCAGTCATTGAACAAGCATGATATTAAGTCATGGCATATACATTTATGCATCAGACAATAAGGTATCAAGATTGTCTCCCAGTCTCCTTTGATGGTCCAGGAATTAGGATATTCACTGGAAAGATGAATGCATGGAAATTTTGTTTCAATTTCTAAAATAGCTCCTCCAAGATAGTCCCCAAGATATGGTTACAGATAGTTGTTTTGCAAGACTGGTGTCTAGACTGGTCTATAGACGACTGAGACACCTTGCCAGACTAAGTGAACTGATTGCAGTAAATTTTGTTGAGGAAATGTGTGTACATGTCCACATATTAAAAAAGTTATTCATAAGCAGAATGTCGTTTTTCTCTCAGACACATCCTTCATTGCAAAATAGAATTTAGTTTTTGACTATATAAAATATTTCCAGCACCAAATTGTTCAAGTATAGTGTTAGAAATTCAACAGACATCTGAATTTAAATGAAAATGGAGAGGTGAGGAGGTAGTATGCATACATCTGATGTACTACTCCAAGTATGACTTCCAAATATACCATCCTTTGGTATATATAATACAGGTGGTTATTCATTACCTTTTAAAATGTGTATTTGACATGTGAACTATAACTTATTAATAGATGTAGAACTAAATTTTATTTCAATATGACCACGTTTAAACACACGTCTGGCTGTCAGTAATATCACTGTGACAAAGAGTAAGGTTATTTTGCCAGCTTATGGGGAAGAAAGAACACAAGTTTTTCATTTTTTCTTAAAAGATAAAGTTTCTTAAAAAGCATTTTCCCTTGTTTCAGCTATTTTATCCCACCCCTTCATCCCCACTCCTGAACCTCCCAGATATTTACGATCAGAATTGCACTAAAAACTATGAATACATAGGAATTCTCCAAAAACTAGTATTAATAGATTTTTTGGAAGTGCTGCTACTTCCTCTTTCAGGTTAGAATATGTAATTTAATTAAAATACCTGGGAGCTCCACATGAAGTGGTGACATACTGATCCAAACAGGGCAAGACCTAGAGCTTCTTGGGTATCATTTTCCAGACTTGGATCATTGAAGAGATATTGAATAGATTACTGTACTATGCATATTATGTTTTCATCTAGGGCTATTTGGTTATTATTAGGTGAGAAATTATTAAAATCAAAGGATATATTTGTGGATTTGGCTTACTTGTATGTGCAGAAAATCTGATACATAATAATGATGAAGAGGCTTGTTTATCTAGAAAATAGCTTTTAGTCTAAAAAAAAAAGTTTTTAATTTGTTTTCAATGATTTTTTGTCCACCTTTACTATTCCACATTAATAACGGTACGGATGTGAGCTAACTGGTTGTTCAGGTTAGATTTGCATTCTGATCCAAAGATTACAGGTTACTGAATTATCCCTTAAGCTTCCTAGCCTTATGAGTCCATTAAGCCTTAATTAAAGCAGCATCTTAGAAAAAAATAATCAGATCATTTATATCCAAAGAGACACACATTGGTCATTTGTTTGTTCACTAGCATAAAAAATTATTATTTAATGGAAATTTTAATCACAGAAAGCTTATAGATAGACATATATTAAATGCATTAATCTTTCTATAAGGTTATTCACAATGTATAAGGTTACTTCTCTGAAAAGACTGCTTCAGATTGCTTTCCGGTAATGCTAATACCCATTAAAAAGATGAATATATATGTGTGTAAGTCAATCATAAGGTATTAAAGAGGTGTAGCAACTTAAGCTTCTTTTCTTCTTGGCAGGTCACTTTGAGAAATGTCCTAGTTCAATTAAAATATTTTTTCCATTTCCTAGTAGTAGATTCAGATATACTCTGTCTGTTCTCTATCTCATCTTTGCTGTCAGGATTTAAAACAAACCTGAGTGAGATAATAGAAGGGTAACCTAGCTACTTCAGACTCTGAGCAGGATGAAATTAAGAATATATAAGTGTGTATATGTATTTACATGTTCACTGTTTCTTTCAGTCAAATGTTTTAAAGAGAATAAAGACAGTATTCTAGAGTATGATTGTAAAAAATTATTACCACAAAAAAGGTAAAACATAAGGTTCTTGTTCAACCAGAATAAACTACAACTCATATTCATCTAATATTTATCAGGTTCTTCAACTCTACTTTTAATATTCTGCACAAGTAGATGGAAACCATCTAAAACTACAAAGGAGTACATACAAAATGTTTCTCTGTGGATTAGATGCTATGAGAAGAAAGTTCATGGAAACAATAGTCATTTAGACTATTATCATATATTGCATATAATGTCTAAATGGCTGTAATATGTTGTATATCAACTATTATTTCATATTAATAGATACAACTTAAATCTTCATATTGCATTGTCAGAAACACAAAAATGTGTAATTAGTTATTCAGATGAACTTTGTGCACTAACATTACATCTGATACAAAAAGCATCTTCAGTCTTTGGTACTTGGGTACTTATTGTCAAAAATAAAAATAATTTCTCATCTTTTACTGACGACCCCGTGTATTAGGTGCCAGAAGAGTCCACAATATTAAGACAATAATGCATAAATGTTCAACATTAAGAACATGAGTATAGGTGTGTTTTTTTAGAGCAGCTAATTAGCTGATTTCAAAATAGCTTCTGGCACAAAAAGAAATTATTTCTCCATTGGTCCAAATCAGTAGGAGGCTCTAAGTAGATGATGCTCAATGTTCCTTTTTGGAAGGACTGATTCTATTTCAAAGCAACCAGTAACATCTCACAGTAAGGGACCCTCTGCTCAGCAATTTTTTTATTGCTGTTCTTTTCTTTTTACTTTTCAGAAAGCAAAGGATTATCTTGCTAAGGTGCAAAGCTTTATGGGCAACTTATACATTATCATATAACATGGAATTAAGGTTGGTAAGGGGTTCAAGTGCTGGACATATTGGAGTCAGCTGAATGTTTGAAGACAGCAATTGGGCCTTCCATATCTTGGAGAAATCTATCACATCCTGCTTGCCTATGTTCAATTACTAGTTTGGTTTACAGGGTTTTTTTTGTTTTGTTTTGTTTTGAAGAAATTGGTGTGACACATGCCTGTCTAGTGTTGTTCCCATCAAAATCAGCTTTGTGTATTACCCTTTTACACCTCTCAGGTCATGAAGTGAGTTGATCTATTTTAGAGTCAGAAAATGTGTGGGCAAGGGAAAATTTCAATTCAATCAGCCTTGCATAGAACCAACTGTCCAGTTTGCCATCTGCAGTGGGCATTGATCCCTAGCTTGTCTGTGTCCCGCAATGGTTATGCATGCGTAAGCACCTGAGCCTTTTCATTTCATTCATTAGACAGTTAGGCCTTGATTAGTGTTTCCTAGTTTCTGTCAAATATACTACTACTACTTTATTCAGTTTGTCTTGGGTCTGTCTTTTGCTTTTGCTTCAGTGCAGAGAAGATTAACAATTAGGCATAACAGTAGTGCTTTTATGTCTGTTTCATGCAGAACAGGCTAGAAAATATACTTTTTCTCATATTGGCAAGTCTAGTGTGGGATAATGTTTTAACAATGGACCTCTCTAAAGTTAACAGACCTATTATTTTAGTCCAGCTGGCAGGCTTTGTTTAGAAGTGTGACATCTCAGGGTTTACTCTTTATTTCATCCATATTCAAGATCTGTGGGATCACTAGAGCACTTGTGGATATTTACATTGTAAAATTGCACATAAAAATAAATTTAAAGAGATGGTAGGTGGAGTTTGAGAATATTGCATCCAACGTTGCATTTTGGAGGAGAAAACAGAGAGAGGTTTTCCATGATTGTCATTAATCCATTCATTAGAGCTTTTTGCGCTTATTTCCTTGTAGGGCAGTAAAAGTTAACTGATGATTCTGTTCTTAAAGACAGAAAAAATAGGGATATATTGGTTAATAATGCATCATCCTACATGCGTGTTTATAAAATGCATAATGAGATCAGGAATAATGTTAAGATTTCATTGGAGACAATATATTTCCTGATGCCATTAATTGATTTCACTTGATTAGTGACTACAAATCACATTGCCAAAAAGTTCTATACTATGCCCATTATGTACATACCATTTACGTACAATATTGTGTACATATTGTACAGTGTAAAATATTGCCAAGTTTTGTTACATTTTATTTGTAATCTTAAAAATTAAACAGAAGTTAAATATCATCAATCACACTCTGAGCAGTTCTGTCTGATGTTATCAAATTCATACATTTATTTTTTCAAGTACCGATGGATTAGTAAGGCATATATATGATATGTACGAATATATATATACTCTGGAGTTTTCTCTAAGATTCTAATAAATAAATAAATTACTTTATCCATAAACTATGGCAAGCATGTTTAATGTTAGTGGATATCTCTATATCTACACTTGCCTATTTATACTAAGGTGGTTCAGTTTAAATAAAAATTATTTTGAACAAAACATTTTAATCATGCTTGGAATCAGCATTAATACATACTTTAAGGATTTTTTTTAATACATCTCTGAAATTTTCAGGTTTTGCATTTTCATATATGATCATAATTCTTTTTTCTAAATAATAATTTCTTATACTGATGATTTTATTTGTAGCTTTAGTCAAACTATATTTAGATAGAAATTGAATTCGATGAAAACTACTATTAGGTAAACTAACTATTTAGTAATTTTCCTATATATGCAATAATTTAGGATGTAATTATGGATTCATGATTTGCAATTAATAGCATGCATTTACAAAAAAAAATATGAGAAAACCAAGTGAATTTATCTGTATTTATTATGTCTTGCAAGACTACTGAACTAGTAGATTACATACTCTCATGTTTAGTTAACATTGATATTTGAAGATCAGTATAAACCTTTTTGCTTTCTTAATTCCCAGTTTGTAAGTACTGATTGAATTAGTAAATGAAGTGTTAAATGATCTGGAATGAAGAAAACATTATTTTTATATCTACAATAAATACAATATCTATCTTATTTTGGTAAGATATATTTAATTTAAATGAGTCTCCTCTAAATTGGAAAATCTGATTTTCTATTCAGATCACTCTTTTTTTTCTATCCTTGTATGTAGGAAATGGCATATTCTCCTCTAAATTTTATAGAGAGCTATTGAACAGCGATATACAAATATCAGGCTGTATGCATATCATGTAATTCTGCTAAATCGCACAGCTTTACTAAGGGAATAAGTTTTGTAGACTTTATTTAGTATTCCAACGAAATGAACTGTTTGAATAGTATTGCTGTAAACCTTCAGCAAATTTGGATGCTGTCTGCTATAAAGAAGTTGAAGACACTTCCAGTAAAAATAAATATTAGATCTGATTTGTAATGAAGACTACGTAGAAAGTGTAATAAATCAGTCATGTTCAGGTATACTCCATTCCTGGAAAGGAGTACCTATGAGCTTTTTAGCTGATAAGATTTTTGCTCTTGTTGAACAATGATATTTCACTCAACACCCTAAAAATGATATGTCTGGTTTATAGGTTTGGTACTCTGTTTTGCAGTTTTTCATCATGATAGATTTACAGTGGTTTTTTTTTTTTTCTTTCTATTTTTTTTGCTGCTAGGATGCTTCAATTGCCCACAGATTCCATATCATGAGAGAAAAACATCCAGAGAAGTTCAACAGCAGGTAAGAATATAAAAATATTTATGTATGAAGAGATTCTTTCCATGATGTTAAGGTATAATCTGAAGGGGTTAAATTTTGAATACCCTTTAAAATACTCATCCTTATAAATGAGAGGAAATTGGTGCATCTCATGTTATGTATGTGCTCCCAGGCTGCTTGTAGTGTAACTATTCTATATCTGGTATTTCAACTGAAATGAATACCATTATAAATAAACTGGTCTCTCATGTAAAATGTTTGACTTGTAAGACTAGCATGGACAAGATGATGCATTTTGGTATCTGAGCATCCCTGAATTGACACTTTGCCATTAGGCACTGAAGAACACTTATTAGACAGCTGCAGATGGTGATCCTTATGTTTCAATCCCACACACACACTGGTACATTGACAAGGGGCTCTTCCATATATACTCTTACTAAGGGCAAGTGAATGCCATTTTACACATAAATGCTTTTTTTCATTAAAGAGCCTTGGATATGTAAAAAAGTCAAGAATGAGACTTTGCATCTGTTCCTTGTGTTGCTTTTAGAATTTGGAATGTTATCTCAGAGCTTTTCTAGAGATTAAAAATATATTACAACCATGTACTGTAAATTCACCTTCTTTCAGTATCTGGTTTGCGGAGTAGATAATATTCATAATGCAATGCTTATATTTATCTTTTTTATTTAGATATTTTAGCACATCAGTTGTGATGGGTAAAGCAACATTTCAGAAACATTAATTAACATTTAAAGGCAGAATGGAAGAGGAAATAAAAGATGTTAAGTGTGTAGGAATAAAAGAAGTTATCTAGAAAAAAATATTTTTCTTTCTGACAAAAGACGGTTTGTCTTTCTGAACCTGCTCATAGACTTTAGTTTGTTGTGGGTCTAACCTGGAAAGTCTCATGAAATACAAATCTTCATACAAATATGCTGTTCATGGGCTGTAAAACTCCTTAGAACTGTACAGAATGATATTTGTATATGCACAACTTCTTACTATTTTCATGTTGTGGGTATAAATTTCACATTTCCCATATTTTAACAACTAGAGATGTGGGCTTTTTTTTCCTTGAATATTAAATCTGTTTAGTATTTCTGTAATGACAGACTATGAACTCCAGTGTATATTTCTGCTTAAGGTCCAGAGTAAACCTTTATGTTGCTTTGTCTTTTATTATTCTTACTGTGATAATCATCTGAAAGAATTATACTGTGAATGAATCTGCACCTAAACCTAGCTATATGTCAAATATATTATACAGATTCAGCAAGACTAGAAATATTGGACACTTTGCAAATGCAGATATTCTAGGCCATGAAGATGAAGCCAGTTTATCAGTGGTCTTTCTGCATATTTTCAGCAGTTGGCAATTATAATTTATAAAAAGCTCAGTTAATAACATGAGTTTCAGATCAGATCTCATGTCACAATAAATCATATGCCATTAATAACATCTGCTAGCAGACTCACCTTGAAATTCATCTATATTTTAAGGAATCTGATATTTCTAACATTATCTTAAGGAAATTAATTACAAAAATATATAGTTCAAGTCTCTACCTGCTGTGGTACTGAGATATTGAAAGAATGTGAAAAAATCAGTGATTCTCTGTGTTTTGAAGGACTATTCAGAAAGATTATACATTTCTAAAAGAGAATATAAAGGGTTGGGCAATATATTGTTAAGGAGATTGATTTTTAAAATATTTCTTCTTTTGTGTAGTGTTAAAAATATGCAGATCGTTGTTGAATAAAATTTTCTGATGCTTGCTCAGAAATAGTTTGTTCCTTTAACAATTAGTATTGTGTGTCAATACTCCATAATATGCTGTAGCAACAATTTCCTACAGTATATGAAATAAAGCCTGGTTTTAACTCTCTACAGCAGAGCTCCAAACAGCAAAATATATTTTACTTTTCACCACTGTGGAATTTTCTATGGAGTCTAAATGATTTAGAATCAACAAGTACAACTAAGATTAAGTGAGTTCATGTTGGGTTGCAGAGTTAATAGCACTTCCACTTTCAAAAATGATACACAGATACTTCTGAACGTCTCTACTGACTCAAAAAAAAAAGTCTTCTTTTTGGCTTTCTGTGATTTTTCTCTTGTCTGAGTTTCCAAAGTTTTAAGCTTCCATAGCTATCACCCAGTTCTGTACAGCAGATGCTTGTGTTGAGGTTCTGCTCTAAGGATGAATATATAAACAGCATCTCATCTCCTTACAGAACTAAAATGGCCTTTGATCACAATATACTGTAGCTAGAAACCTGAATGTTAAATTGGAAGTAAGATTTCCATTACTAAAATTGCCCAAACAGTTTGAACAGAAAGAGAAGGTGGTCATTTTGGTTACTTGGCAGAAAATAATGATTTGGATCAAATTAAAGAATAAATTGCCTTTGGATTAACTACATGCAGAGGACTGTCAAAATTCCATGGTATTGCATTTACTTTGCTGAGTTAAATTACAGTAACTTCTGGTATTAATTTTATTTTTCCTTCCTGAGTGAAGGTAGTGAGTGAAAGTAGAATCTTTCTGTACTGATTTATCATCTGAAAATGAAGACTGTACATCACAAGGCTTAGGAGGACTTTAATTACTACCAGTTAATATTGTAGAATACTCTGGAAGTAGAATACTTGATATTATGGATTTTGGTGCATTTAGAAACCAAGACTTGAAATGATGTTCATGAAAATCAGAATCTCAGTGGTCACAATAGCCATTTTACAGATCTGAAGTGTTGAGGTTAAAGTGCTTGAGAAAACATAGTTCAATTCTCAGTATCTCCTCCTTAAGAATAGGGTCAGATTTCCTGATTTCAGTGTGGAAGGGTCGAAATAACCTCAGGGGGAAGTAAACTTGAAAAAGACAGCATTTCAAGTAACTGTCATTAAGCTAGGATATACTGTTGAAATAACAATTCATTTAAGCCAAAACGCCCTGCAGGGAGATCTGTATAAACATAGTAGAAACTGAGAAAAACAGATGTTTTGTGAACAGAATACACAGAATGGAAAGGAACAAAAATAACAAAACAAAAATCAAGGTAATATTAATTTTTAAAAGTTATAATCCTAAAATAATGTCCAGTTAAATAAACCTGCTTATTTATCTCTCTGGCATTCAGTAGCATGCAAAAAATTTCAACCAACTAGTTTAGTATTTGTAGTTTGTAGTTAATTTTCAGTATATTATCACTGAGATTTTCAAACATGAGTCTATTGTCCTCATTGAAAGCTCTTTTATGATGAAGAAGTCGTAACTCAGAAAAAGGTTCATATTTCTAATCTTTTGGTTAGTATCCTGTACTAATGTACTGTTACCATGTACTTACATCTTTTCTTATGGAGGAAATGATGGAGGAGAATGACCAACTATCAAATGAGGAAGTAGTTAGTAGGGCTGACAAAGGATCCAGGCTGATGTGAAGGAGAAGCAACATTGCAATAAATGGCCTGAAGTGGGTCACCTCAAGCATATCCACATAAAGGAAATGCCTGACACACAGCATTTTGGGGGCAGTCTTTGCACCAATCACATGCTTGGTGCCTCTCTGTAGTACTCTTAAACTAATGATGTAACCTGGGGAACAAAAAGTTAGACTCTTGTGAAGTTCAATGAAGACCAATGCCAAATGTTGCAACTGGAGAGGAATAACCCCACTCCCAGTTTTCGGTTCCAATTACAGGCTTTCCTGTATAAGAAAGTCATGTTTTTATAGAAACAAGTCCAGCAAAGGGCCACAAAGCTGCTGAATGACATGAGGCACTCTTATACAAGGAAAGGTTGAGAGAACTGAGACTATTTAACCTGGGGCTCAGGAAGGATATTATCAAGTTATATATATAAGTATAATAAAGAAGAAGAGTCAGATTCACCTCATCAGTGATTCCTAGCATCAGAGAAAGAGGTAATGGACATGAAGTGAAACATGCATGATCTCTAGAGGTACCTTCCAAAATCAGTAGCTCTGGAATTTTGTGGTTAAAAAGCTCCCTTCTTAGATGTGCTTAGCCTTTGTTTTAAAGTTGACTTGTTTTAGTTTTAAATGAAAAACTGAAATGTTATTTTGACTAGAACGACAATAACAAAATTTTATTTTCATTATTCTTTCAGTTTTTCAGCTTAAGTTGTACCGTCTCAAAAGTTGAATCAAAAGTGCATTTTTACAGTGAATAAAATAATTCTCAACAGAATGTTCTTAACTGGAAAGACAGGTATTTTAGCATCTAGTCCCTTCCACCACTCCTTTTCTTGTCTCTGACTGAGCAGAGAACATTTTAGAAAAAGACACTGATCTCATGCAGAGAACAGATTGCAGACATCTGTTACCTGTCCAACTGAACTTACTGATTCCTATTCATGAAAGGATAAGACCCCGAGGACAACACCTCTGTATTCAGAGAGGATTGCTGCAGGAGTAGTCATCGGAAGCAACATTAGGCAAAACAATTTATTACAGAATCTGACGTATCTGTACATGATCAAGAGCTGGCCTGTAGTTATAAAACCTACTCTACCTCACTCTTGATTATAAAGTTAATAGGAAAAAAAAGAAGAATGAACATCTCCTGACAGATTTCAAACACAGGAGTGTGTCTTCTTTCGAAAAAATCCTGAAGTGTATCATGCATGCTTGATTTTACTGAGCTGGGACAAAACCAATATGATTGCTTTGATACTATCTTGCAGCTCTTCAGTCTATAGGGCTTAACCTAGAGTTATTGAATCCTTATTGTAAGGATTAGGCAGACATCCATTTAATACAGCTTATATTTGCAAATGATACACCAATATTAAATATTTACAAGGTTTTCACAAAATCTCTAGATTCTGTCACATTGCAGCTTGGGTCAACATATCAAGTTGTACTTAAAAAAAAAAGGAAGTTTGTTTTTTCCTTTAGATATTTTTTATTCATTTAAAATGTAGTCGTCCATTATTTTTCCAGAAGAAAATAATGCTGATTAAGCAGACATACTTATGTCTATTAATTACAGAGCAAAATTATAGCAGTGATCTCCAGAACCTGCACCTCTCCTGACACAAAATTTCAGATTTTTATCATTTTTGTAGAAGGTGCTGATAATGGACTAATGAATTCTGCTTGAACAATTGCTTTATAATGGTGAGGTTCAGCTGTTCATTGGGCACTTTTGTTGGAGGTTTTATGGAATACTTCTCATCTTTCAGTCTTAAAAGCAACAGATAAATTAGATGTACTACTAATATTAACATATAGTAAAAAGACAGTAGATGTGCTATTAATATTTACAAAACACAATGGAAATGCTTTTCTTTTTTAGGGAAAGTTATGTATTTTAAGATATGATATCCAGTTGTTGAAAGAAACTGGTGCTTTAAAAATTGTCAAGTAAAATGGATAGCCATGTAAAAGGGTGAAAATCATTACACTGCCTAGGAGAAAGAATTTTTTAACATGGTACACAATGATATGAAGAACTTGACCCAGCTTTCTACACGTTACAAACTGTTGATTCACAATAGGCCTATCTATATTCTATTGGCCAAAATCAATAAAATCTAATTTTCTTGAACTGATGTCAAGCTAGTAAAGGATTTTATTGAAGATGATGTTTCATTACCCAGAGTAGGTCATGAACCTTCTATATAGATTTTGAAGTGGCTATTGGATGTTCTACACATTCTTTAGTTAATTAAAACTACTGTCTTTTATTACTATACTGTAAAGGCAAACTTCAGTATATAGGAAGTAAGCAGATACAATTTGAAATAAAAAATTAATAACACAATGACAATAAAAGCTTTCTGACTAATGTCATTTATAATAAATTCACAAGTGAAGAGAGCCTATGAGATAGGGGAAACTGTAGCAAAATCAAGAGAATACAGCATGCCATTTGTTGTTTACATATGAAATCTAGTCATATATTTCCCTACAAAATTATCTTCCCTGGCATTCATGACCCTATTTAAAATAAAATGTCTCAAAAATATTATACAAATTATTTGTGAAATACTCTTTGCTTTTTGCCAGAGACTTTCTGTTGTCAGAACTGCAGAATATTGAGAATGTAAATAGCTGATTTTCTGAAATTATTTTGAATTAATTCATCTGAAGTAAATGTCAAATCTTTAAGTAAGTTTTATGTTAGTATATTTTATATTTGCAACAGATGTTGGGCTTTACAAAGGGTTAAGTAGCAGACATTTCTAATATGTTCTGCAAAAACAACAAATACTTGTTGCAAAATCCAGTCAAAGTTGCAAAGTTGCTAAGTGGCCACAGTGTACTTCCCTGTAATATTATTGGTGATATCCCAGGCATTAAAAGCAATGAAATGAATTGTCAAGGAATACATTTTACATTTCATATTTAATAAACATAAATATATTATTCTCTAAGTACAAGAATATTAAAATTTAATTACATCATGAACACCTTCACTCTGACCTGTGGGTTTTTTACGGAGCTTTTAAAAAATATTTATTTATTATTAATTCTTTAATGCCAGTTATTGAGAGCCTATTTTTAGAGAACATAATTTTTCAGGAATATACTGTAGTGCTCATTGATAAAAGGGAGAGTTCAGATATGTTTTCAATACTGCATGGGCTGATATGATACATAGGATATGCCTTAACTGGGCTGGTGCCTTAACTTAGGAGCAATTGGGTCTTAGATTTACTTCAAATCCAACACTTCACTGGTAATATTCTCCAAACCTCCAACACTACACTGTAATCCTCCACACTGATTTTACCACAGAATCACTAATTGGTAGAGGAAGGAACCTCTGGAAATGATCTAGTCCAAACCCCCTGCTAAAGCAGGGACGCTTAACACTCATCACACAGGAGGACTTTCTTGGTGTGTGTCAAGGCAGATAAAGATATGTGTGGAAAGCAATATAGTTTTGGTATTTTTTCTCAAAGTCTTAGCAAACAATTATTACAAAATCCTGAACTCATATGTTGACCAGTGATTGCTAGAATGAGCAGGACGATGCTGGTGATGTGTCCTGCCTGACATAGAAGTGATAACAACAGAAAAAGCATAAAACTTCTGACATAGAAACAGTAACCTAGTAATTATTTGCAGTTTACTAACCTTGGAAAAATTTCAAATTATGTCTGATATGATGCTAGAAATGTATTTAGATATGATTATGATGACAACATAGTTCCTCTGAGGTTGAGGAATGGGTTCTAAAATCATATTGAATTTATTGTAAGTTGTTTTTGTGATGTGTCTAAAAGTTAGGCCTAGAGCTGTGAATGTATCATTTGAATCTGTGTGGCATAGATATATATATGAAAAGCCACTTAGGATTTTCATCTATATTCAGAGAAGTGGCATCCGTTAGTTCTGCAACTTCTTGTTTAAATGAGAGTTAGAGAACAGCCGCAAGTAATATGGTCTCCTGAATCCTGAGGACCTTTCAGTTATCCTTTTTTACTTTTCTGTTTATTTTTCTTTTCTTTTTTTTTTAAAAATAAAGATTTATCCATATGAGGAACAGCAAGGTCTGTTAACCTTTCTTTCAGAATGCTATTTCTGAGCCAATTATGAAGATGTCTAAAGGCATTGAATGCTCTTTGGAACAGTAAGTTGTGATTTGGGAGTATAATGGCCAAGGGAGGAACATTTTCTGTAGTTAAAATATTTGTGCTCAAAAAAATACAATCAAAAAATAAAATTGTTGTTTTTTTTAAATGACCTACAATATTTATGAACTTTTTTTTTAAATTATAATGGTATGTTAATAATTACAGTAGTGCTATAAGTAGAAGAAATGTAAATTCTTAAGTGATTTAGATTTGGTAACAAATCCTTGAAGGCTGTGTTAAGCTGTCAATCTTTAGTTCTTTATCAAGATTTTGTTGATGTTCAAAGAAAAAAATAAGTGTTAATCAAAGAAATATGTTCTTGCTGATATGAGACAGATGACAACTTATTCTAAATGAAATCTTCAATATGTTTAGTTTCTTTGATTGCAGAAGGAATTGTAAAGTAAATGTGTAAGTGATTTGGGAACATAAATTTAATTGTCAATTTAATTGGACTAAGTAAATAGGGCTTGTGCTTCAAAGAAAATCTTGCAGTAGGAAAGCAGCACAGCATCCACACCACATCAGCTACATTTTTATTCGGTCTTTGTAGTCCAAGCAACCACACAGGAAGAGGGAGATGGGGGTTCAGTTCCCCCTTGTGACTGAGGACACACTCATACACAGAGTGTTTTAATCACTGAGCAACTAATAACAGCTGGACAAAGTGGATAAGGCACTAATCCAAAGAGGAGGAGTTTTTGAATTGATTAAAGTCCTTAGAAAAAATTATTTTTTAACTGCTAAACTAATAACTAAGCCAACTTTTTATTGCTTAAATAATAATAGTATTTGCCCTCTTCTTTATTCACATGTTCAAAATAAATATCATGGATTCTGTGCACACTTGTTATGAAGAGGACTTGTTACAAACAGGATAGTTTACATGTATCATACTTCATGCTAGATAATCTAACAGGCCAAGCAGAGAACTATAAAAAAATGTAGAAAGAAGATGTCATCAGGTCTCCTCTGCGTCTGCTCTGATTCTGCCAATTTCTTGAGATTAGTTTGACAGTCACAGTTGACCTATAGTTGAGCTATAGTTGAGCTAGTTGAGCTATATCTTGGCCACAGCACTAGGTCCTCAGTTTTAAAAGCATGCTACGATAGACCATGAAGACATGGCTGAACTACATGGTAAAAGATAGGGACTTAGTTGAGTACACTGTGGCACAAGCTGGAAGTCAATAGATTCTCATAGAATTCCGGCTTCTTTAAATTGTTTTGTACCTGCCTCAAGTGAAGGAAGTTTTAAGATGAATTTTTGACTTTGAAATATGCTCTTGCTAAAGGAACTTTTTTTTTATTTCTCTAATTTTCCACTTTTCTTTTGGTGTCTCATTCCTCTCCTGTTTCTCTTTCTACTTTTTCTCCTTTTTCCTTGCCTTTCTTGGCTTTACTTTGTTCTTTCAGCTTAAAAAATAATCAAAGATACAGATTTTGACAAAACTACACCCTTGGTTAGGAAGGATTTCAATTTTTTATTATAATGCTAATCTAAGAGCTGCTTAATGCTCGTGGTTTAGTATTTTAATAAAAAAGGATATGGAGAAGCTGAGAGAGCAAGAATGAAGTGCTTTTCAACCATGTCTTTTACTTGAAGTCTTAAATGTTGCTTTGTTTGGTCTACCTGTTTTTTTTTTTTTATGAAGCTTTTATTCTAGGCTAACTGGAAATGACCCAACTACTTGCATCTAAGTAAGGAAGTACTTCCAGGAGAGCATTATGAGGAAAGCTTTCATCTCTTTCCCATGAAAGTCTTTTCCAGGGATACTTACTGCCTCTTTGAAGTTTACAGTAACGCATGCAGCACAGGTGATTATTTAGCAAGTACCTTTCTCATAACTTTTATTTTCTGTCAACATGGTGTACCATTGAATGTCACAGACGAGACCATATATTCTACCAGAATGCCTCCTCAGTGAAGTCTGTCTAGAAGTATGAGATTTTATATCTATACCACTGCAGACTAAATTATGGCTATCCTGGTTTTTTTTGTTTCTTTTTTTCTGCAGAATTAATCACTTCTTTCCTTTGGTTAGTTTTTGAGAGCATTTTAAAGTATCTTTACTAACTGTGAGTAATATTCTATTTTACAAGAATTTTTATTTTTGAATAAATCCAAACCTGCTAGAAAAAAAATAGTAAGATAAACTAGCATTTCTACTGAAATCCTGATTTATCTGAGCTTTTATTTTTTTCATCTTTTATTACAAGGTGTTCCTTTCATCTTTGCATCTATGAGTAAAAATATGTTCAGAGAAGAAGAATCTATAATAAAAATACAAACTTTATGGTTTGTTCCGTTATCCAAACTTAATGATAGTCTTGTAATGTCAAAATTAAGTAGCTTTCTAATTTTAGGCAGATTACCTTGTGTTAGAGAGCATAGTAATTTCTTATGTGTACAGGAAAATATCACATAATATTAGGCATTCTTAACAGTTGTGTATATACATATTTGCAAGCCATAGAGTTCTACATTTAGCAGTTAAGATATTCAGTATCTCTATGGCTAAAGCTTTACCTCACAAGGAATGTAAATCTTGTTGATAACCAGAATGACAGTTTTATGAATAAAATATTTATGTGCTGTCACTACAGATTTGATCGATCCTTCTGATGACAAGACAGATAGCATTTTGTTTTTTTCTGGATGGATAGGATAAGAAAACTTTTATGACAGCTGAAAGGTTTATTATTTTAGGACTTTTATCCAATTTCTAGGGTAGCCAGGGTAGCAGAAAGGGACCTTTATGTCTTCCACAATTGCTCTTATAGTTGTAGTGCCTGCCTGAAATGGGCAAATTCCAACTTCAGCAGTCTGACATAGACTCAACTTCTCAGTGTGTGCCTCTTACACATTTAAGCTGACCTAGTGCTAAATTAGTTTATGAGAGAAGGGAATTCTTTTGGTTTGGATAGTTTTTAAGATGTGCCATGCTATAAATATTTACTTATAGAATGTAGAGCACGGCTATGTGGCCAGGTTGAAAGTGGTGGCTGGAATATAGGTGCATCTAAGAGACTTCTTGGTTTCCTACTACCAGGATGAAAGAATTCCAATGAATAGCTCTGAAAGCCTTGCTTAGAGTTGCAAAGATAAGAAGATGGGGCTGAGATGCTGGAGATTAATTTCAAGACTTTAATCCAACAAGGGTACCTATAGGCTATCTCCCAAATTCCAAGTGTCCACAGTTCTGTTAACAGGAGGAAGTTAAGTATGTTTATGTGTAATGTGTAATCATGTGTAATGAATGTATTTATGAGCTGAATTTCCATCTGTTATCTAACAACAGTTTCCTGATGAAGATTCCATTAAAACTGGCTTTGTTTTATGTAGTTTTTTGATTCAGTGGTTAATATTGTCTAATCAAAGCTAACAAGAAAAAAATCCAGATTAGCTTTACATGGGAGTCATAATAGGCATGGTATGAGGAAGAAAAAAAAAAAGAGAACAAAAGAAACAAAGGCAGCATGATGTATGCATTATATTTTTTGATTCCAATGAGCAGTGAAAGAAAATCTTTAATAACTGATGAGTCCAATGGAAGTCCTTTACTGCAGGACAGATGTGACCCCGTATGTACTTGCAAGTTGGATTCCTGCAAGTACTTGCAAGCTATGTCATTCTGCAATAACTGAACAGAAGGCCTCTGAAGATTTAGAGGTGAAATTTCAATCTGAAGTATACAAGAATGATACTTTAAACAATGATGCATTAAATATCTGTGTCAAGATTTCCATTTTTTTTATGGATGAGGTCAGTCTAAAGATGACTTCCAGGGGCATCTGTAGCAACACTTCAAATTGTTTTTTTTCTTCTAGTTTGAAATGTAGAATATGAATCAGTTGTTTTAAAGAAATAATGGACAGAGATGTCAATTTTGTCCCTATACCTTATGATTTTGATCAGAGAGAGAGAAAAAAGTAATATTTACTTTTTATGCATTATCTTTATACACTAGCTCCTTCTTGGGGACCACTGAAAATAGTTTAAATGTTTGTTAAATTATAACTCACAGTAATAAGAAATGCATATAGAACATACTTGCTTCTTACAGTTTTAGAAACAGTTGATATTCTCATTTGTACTTTATAATCCACCACAGTGAAGACTTAATAGACCATTAAAGAAACGGTGGGAAGTTAATTTTAATATGTAATGGTGTGAGGGGTTTTATTTTTTCCTTAATACAATGAAGCTTCTAACAATTTTATTTGCAAAGATGATTATTTAATAAAGTGACAAACTGTCCCACTGATAGGATACATTAATTTTCTTCTAAAGCTGTTCCTTGTACTCCATAAGAAGGTGATAATTAGGTTTGCAGATTAGAATAACATAATCAGACCACTTGTGTGGATGCTTGTTAAAATATATTTTGCTCTTCATATAAGCCTCATAATAATTAAAAACTGTTTAAAAAGAGAACCATTCTTTTTCAGCATGGACTTTTAAATGAATCCTAATAATATATCAAGTTATTCTTAAGCTAATTCAACTTTTTTAAAAGGTTAATATTTGAAAAAGAATATGGGAAATGATTAACTGATGAGTTTAAGTATTAGCATTAGGTTTTGCAGGAACACCTACAGTATAACACAGTGCTCATTCATATCCTGATTTAATTTCTTCCACTGTCACTCCTGATTGTTCCATTTAATCTTTCTTAAGTCACATAAAATTATCTTGTATGTGTAAATTAACAATCATTTTCTAATTCCACTGCAAGCTTGAAGCATTGTCAAAAAAAAAAGTATTGGCAGTGATTAATTTTCTATTTTAAACAAAACTAATTTCAGCTACTATTGAGCCAGAGAACACAGAGACTGCATATTTTGGGTTATTCTAGGTTCAAATAAAGACAACAGAAAAAAATAGAAAAATAACAGTGAATTTGTTATGATAGTTCACTTCTAAACTATTGGAACTTCTATCTATCACACTGGATCACATCAGTATCCACTGACCTTAAGTGTGAAGACTCCAAAGCCAATTTCCTTTTCTTGGAATTCTTGCAGTATTTAAAGCTTCTTAAAATTAACTTCCTGGCCTAAGCCTAAGGTGGGAACTCTGCAGGCTGAGATCATTTAAAGCACCTTGAGTTTTGCGACTCCATTACTTTTAATAGGATTGGGAATTATTTTTTAAGGACCTAGAATGAAGTCTTGCTTTGGGGAGTAGGAGGAAGTTTTTTCGTTTGCCTTTGTTTCGTTTGGTTGGTTGGTTTGTTTGTTTCCTGGTAATAGGTAATTAATCCTATACTAAAGAAAAAAATTCTTATTTTTTCATAACTGTGTCTTCTTGGTGTTCCATTACTGTGTTATAACTCATCATGTTCTGTCTAAAAATTATTTCAATTTCAAATAAATGAATGCAGAAAAAGAAGAGCTACATTAGCAAAGGTGGTTGTTCATTGTGTTACTAAATACTGCAGTCATCTAATTTGTACATACTTTCTTATATGCTCTACTTTGTGTACACAGTTCCATATATATTTTTGATATACCAGCTTAATCAAATTCAGGTTGCTGTGAGGATATGTTTTATGGACAAGTGAAAAATAATCACTTTCTTTTCATTAGCATTATGGAAAAAAGAGAGGAATATTTTTTTTTCCAATGTGCTAAATATACATACCAAAAAGGACAAATGTTCAGTCATTTACAGAAGAGGATGCTTCACAGATTTAACAGCACTAGATTAATATTATCTACTCAGTCATGAAGGGATTTATAAAATATATTTTTAATATCATTAAGTTTTTTTCTTAATCATGGTTGGATATCAACCATTTTTTTCCATCAGTTTAAGTAAATCATATGACAAAGATTATCCTGTGCCGTTGCCCAGAAATTGATCAATAATGGCTGTATAAGCTGATAGGTCAGTAATTTAAAAACAATTGACTACAGTTTTCCCTTTTTAAATGAACCATTCGTAACAATCATCATGGTAAATAACTACTTTGAATGACATTTTTGTTTAACATTTAATTCTAGATCTTGTCAGTGAGACAACAAGTCTCATATGGCATCAAAAAAAGCATTTTCTTTAATCTTTGAGATGCATAATTGCGAAGGGTAGCAGTTATGAATTCCTGGCTGCTGCTTATTTGTTCTTGTTGAAGAGAAAAAAAAAAAAAAGATTTGCTGTAGGGATAAATATACAACTTTGGTTTCCAGAATCCAGAATTAGTGTAGGCCAAACTCTTCTCCTAACTCTTACAGGTATTCAGATAGGATAAGAACAGAAGAAATATCCTGTCAAAGTGTTAACAGCATCTAAACACAGTGATTCTGCAAAATAGCATTACTGAAACTTAATTGGAGAAGCATGATAGTCTTCCAATAACATGACATGGGATTCCTAGCATTTCTCCACAAAGTAATTTTCTAGCTTTAGGTGCAAGTAAACAAAGAAGTCCTATGTGAGTTCAATGTAGGACTGCCCTTGTTGGCTTCCATTAGATTGGAAGTATTTCTATATCACAGACAGTGGTTCACAGAGACATACTTCTAAGTCCAAAACATTTCTGGGTAGTAGGAAATTGAGAGAAAATGTCTACTGAGCCATATATGAAGTTTCTCCTGTTACATCTTCATTTCTAAGGTTATTTTTAGGGGCTGAGCTTTGTCTTTCAAAAAAAAATTGTTAGTGCTTAAAACATCCTATACGTGATTTCAAAACTACTAAGGAAGAAAATTTAAACTTCAAAGACATTTGCCTCGTTTGTTGATGTGTTTATTGCAGCCCATAAATATCTAAGATCCTAGGTCTTGGAGTCTGCCAGAATCTAGGACTGAAACTATGTCCTCTAAATTTCCCTTCAAGGCATGGCTATGAAAACATATGTCTTTTTTTTATGTAAGCTAGAAACACATGCATTAATGACAAGTGTCATGTAATGTGATAAAATAAAAGAGCTGATATAAGAGATATATAAACCAGTCATCCTCTCTTGCCTCTTTTGGCAACAAAGTTTCTTCTTATTATATCTTTTTCTCCATGGATTATTCATCTCCATGGATTATACTGTTATCAAGAGTCTTTAGCTTGCCATAGAAGATAAGCAGTGTATACTTTCCTGAATGGAAGAGTATCAAGTGTTAGCAAAATTACTATAGGACTTCAAATGTTGAATTTAAATTAAAATATGTCATAAAAAGTAGTAAAGTTTAGAAAGTATATCAAGTCATCACATTTTTTTTTCTTATTTAATCAGTTTTCAAAGCATTCAAGTGTTAACCTTTTGAAAAAAAAAAAAGATGATTAGGAGATACTTAATTATCTGTTTCTTTAAGGATGATATAGTCAAGTCCTTCCTCATTCAGCTGCCAACACTTGCATAAAGCTGCTTGAGCAAGCTCCTCTGAATACTCAATAGCATGTCCCTAGCTTGAGATAAAATAATGCATCTAACTCCACTGTTATCTATAATTGATGGGCACTTATGAATGTAATTCATTGAAATCTCACCTCTGGCCCAACCTCTGCCACTGCAGGAAGCAAGATTCATAGCACTTTTCTTTCTGGTTTTATCCAAATCATTATGAGAGCTTTATAGGTGGTTTAAGCAGTAAATTATGCACAATAAACATATAGAAGAAGCCTGGCATGAAGTAGAGACTTTTAATAGCAGAGCCTGTGTTTGTTTGTTTGTTTTCTTCTTTTAGAATATATAAAGGAAAAAAGTAACACTTTGGTTGGTCCCCTGCTAAGACTAAGCTTTTCTTCGAATGTCATCCATTTTCCAGAACTGTAAAAAATTGAAGAGCTTTGTCCTTTTGACCTGCTAATACATCTCAGTCACAGTTCACTGAGAAGCTGTGACAACATACACACTGATAACCAGGCAGACTCTTACATCCCCACCATTCTCTGTTTGTTTTTTTTTTTTAATCTTGGCTGTATCAATATTACTTTAACACATCTAACCAAATTTGCCATAATGTAATTGATTTATATTGGATTCCCTTTTTACTTAATTAAGTCAGTCACCTGTGAGTATAACCAACAGGATCCTTTTGTTTGCTAATGTAGATTTTTTCATCCTGATTTTGTCAATAAACAAAATATTTTAATCTGTGTATTATTGGATAATTGCACATGATGATAGTATTTCTAGGTTAAATAAGCTCTCTCTATATTTTAGAGGCCATAAAAATGTGATAATATAAAAGCAACTTTACAGAGTCCACAGATTCTGGAAGAAATGCCAGTGCTTTGATTCTGTTGCATAGAGGCATGTGTATGACCAGGGCAGAATAAGGCATTATGTGGTATTTGCTCTTTTCATCATTGTACAGAGTTCAGAGAGATCAAACCTGTGGGCAGTGACAGCTGACAACAGTCACTGATCAAAACTGATTCATAATCCATATGAATTTAATGGTTCGTTCTACTTGATAATAATTTAGTTGAAGTGACAGAATCTCATGTATGATTTTACTGATTAAAAATTAATCTTCCATTATATAGTTTGTCCTAAGTAAAAAAGAAACAAATACAATTAAAAGTATTTCACTGAGTCAAAAGAAGCCTTTATATAATGAGTTGCAAACAAATGCCTGTCAGACATGCAACAAAGTTTATCCACTATTTTAAATAAAAAGGTGCATATTTTTTGCCAGAAAAATCAAAATAAGTGTGCTTTGATTTTACTTTTCTGCCTTCAATTGAACAGCCACTGTTTGATCAACTGTTGACGAGCACAGTTGATGTGTTTCTCTCTCCAGTCTGGAGGAAGGGAGTCTATCTCAACCACCTCCTGTGCCTATGATTTCTTTTATTCCCTGAAAAACAGAGATTACATCTCTTATTGAAAATCCATTCTGTCTTCTTTTTGTTTGTTTATTTGTTTTATTAGGATTGGAAGATTAAAGAATCTGTTTTTCCTTTTTCTAGTCAATATAAAATATTGAAGGATATTACATCTCTGAGCATGAACTTCTTTTGGTTCAGCAGGAATTACCTCAATAAAATGCTCAGTTTTGCAAAGATGCCCTTTGAAGATGCAAATTAACACAATTACCTTAGCTGAAAACATATTTTGGAGGTATGCAATCAAAATAATAAACTAGTTAAATAGAACTTGCATGTGCAATCACGCTTGGTAAATAAAAAATATCTTCTAATGAGAAACTTGATAAGAGTTACTTAGTTCAGTTTTTAATTCAGATTTTAATTCAGATTGTACACAGTTTCATTTTTCTCCCGTTGTAAAAGTAGATGCTTCTGTGGTCCTTACAAAAATAGGAAGTAAAGAGAAAGCAATTCCAGAAGTTGCCTAGACAACCTACCTTGAGAAGGAAAACAGCAATACACTGTATCCAGGTTGTATTCTTCATCACACTCCACAAAACATATAATCATTTAGGAATGCAGGAAAACAGCATAGGTTGAATTTAGTAAGCGATCAAAAGAGCCCAGATGCAAATGTTCATCTCAGTTCTTCAGAATCCCCAGTCTGAGACAGAAGGCAAATAATGCTTATTAGAGATAAAAAAAAGGTACATAATTAACACCTCAGCAGTTCATCTTCAGAGGAAACCTAAAGTGGACAAAGTTTTCATGGTGATTCCTAGACAGCTGCAGAACAGGAACATTCTTTCAGTGTCATAGGCTTTACAGCAGTGTTGCCCTGCCTCTTTCCTATGTGCATTCCAATCCTTTCAAGCTCTCTACAGAGCCATAAAACATTTTGGAAATCTGATATGTAAACAGAGATTGTCCTGAATTTTCCAGTGAATATTAAAATCCAGAAAAGTTGTGTGAATATTGTGACTTTTTTGTTGTAGGTAGGACCTTTTGTGGAAGGATATCTCTTTTATTGATCTTTTGTTCTTTTTAAGTATGGGACTTCGACTTTTTTTAAAAAAAATATTCTTACTGTACTTTCTTTTTTACTTTAAATAGTGCTCTATTTATTGGTTTATTATTGGTATTATTTATTATTGATTTATTATTGATGTGGCTACAGAAAGCTAATTCTTAGTACACGAGATAGGATTCCTAGTTAATTTGCTGGATCTGCAGTGAGAGTTTTGATGCTGAAACTGATGCTGAAAGAAATATTGTTCATGGTATTGATTCAAAAAGTGTGCCTTTTGCAATACCTGGTGGAAAATGTGACCTGAATAGTTTAGAAAATGACAAAAAGTTCTGTTTTGTTTCTATGGAACCTGTGTCTGTATAAGAAATGCATTTTCTGTCCTTATGCTGGTTAGGGGACCTTTGATTATCACAGGTATATACATTCTCGTTAAGTGTCTGTCCAAAGGTTCATTGTAGATACAAGAGATTGTGGATATAAATCTACTAGTTTTCTTTTTTTTTTTTAACAAATTAGCAGAAACCATATTTTTAATAAAATAAGCCAAAAGAATAACTGGAGTTAACAGTTCAAACTAACTTGATTTATAACTGGCAATGCACAGAATGGCATAGCATTTGGACTAAGTGATGGAGATCAAAAGCTGTTAAAGATTCTTTAAACTTCAGTGCAGAAATAAAAAAAGTAGAAGAGAAGCATTGCTCAATTTTTCATTTTTTGGAAGAGAGGAACCACAGAAAACATCAAATTCAATCCACTTCAATCACAGATGTCAAAACAATAAAATTGATTAGAAATGCCCACAGATCATCAGCTCTATGGTAGCATGACATACTTCTCTTCCTGCTACCAGAAACTTAATGAAACAGTAATGAAAGTCCTATTATGCTAAAGAAGGGCACAGATGTGATCACAGGCACCAGCAGACCTACCTCCATGAAACTGAGATTTTTTTTCAAAAAAAATAAAGCAAAAAATATCCTGTGAGGAGAACCTAGGGAGCAGACCATGATCAGTGCTACTAATACAGCAATAAAACCCTGGCTATCTTTACTGTTCTTTCCTAGCTATAAAAATTCCTAGGCTGGCAATATTTGTAGATTTGATTATGGAAGCAGGAGTATCATCTAGCACCTGATATAACTTAATGGTATTTGGAGTGGTGTTCAACACCTAACCTAAATCGTGTATTTAGCAGTGGCCAATCCATGGTGAGGGAAAGAGAGTGAAGCAGTATCTCATCCTCCCAGGAAGGTTATGTGTGTTGTATATCAAGAAGATAAAAAGAGTTATAGAAGGCCTAGGTGTTGGTTTTAGACATACTCTAAAGATCCTGTGCCCCTATCTCAGTTTTCTGTATTTTAAAATTAACAACCATAGTCAAACTCAAATCATAATCAAACAGAGAGAAGAAGAGAGGAGAGGAGAGGAGAGGAGAGGAGAG
>JAUBOD010001092.1:1483215-1557959 GCA_032353885.1 Nothura maculosa
GGAAGGAAGGAAGGAAGGAAGGAAGGAAGGAAGGAAGGAAGGAAGGAAGGAAGGAAGGAAGGAAGGAAGGAAGGGAAGGAAAGGAAGGAAAGGAAGGAAAGGAAGGAAAGGAAGGAAGGAAGAAAAAGAGAGAGGAAGGGAGAAAATGAGAAAAACCACAAAGAAAGAACATTCTCTTCCTTCAAGATATTACATGAAATTTTTGATATATGTTTCTGGCATTTACCCTGTTGCAGTCAATCAACATTATTGATTTTGATGGAGTAATGTTCACATAGCAAATGAAGATCTTATTTTCCGATAATAAAGTTGCAACTATTTTGACCATCGTATGGATTATAGCCTCTATTAAGTTACCTTTATTTTCAGTGGTCTAGGAATAAATGCTTTTATTGTCCACTGAGATTTATGAGACATAGCCTTTACAAACTGGCAAATGTCAAGGTGGTGAAAATATAACATTTGTAAATAATAAATCTGATGTGCACTTCTAGTGACTCCTTCGCTCCTTAGGCAGGTGACACATACCAGGTCATATATATTGTATACTCTGTTGAAAGGTAATTTTTAGCTCTATTTTTTTAATGATTGTACATCCAGAGATGAACATAATACTAGCAAACTGTTCCATGAGCTGCCATGGACTAGTTCCACATGCTGATCTGTGCTGTGTATTTCCTGATTAAATGATCAGTATTGCTGATTTCTGGGCTTTTTTACAATTGGAAAAAATGCCAGGTGCTTTATTTAAACTGCAATTATTTTGTCTGTGTACAGGCCATGTATCAGTGAAAGAAGTAGCTAATTTTTAAAGGGATTATTAACTATTTAGTGTTTGTATTTGGCTTCTTTTTTCTCTCCTGTCACCCTCAATATAAATCATTTGTAGCGTTATGCAGTCAGATTCATTCAAAATTTGGAATTTGATTGATCCACAATATTGCATCCAATTTAGACATATTGTATGTGATAAAACTGTAAGGCCCAAGAGTAAATAACTCTTGAATATAATGGATTATGAGGCAGACATTAAATAACTGAATGGTTGTCCTGCACTGTTGGAAATATATCCGATGAAAAAGAACGTCTGGAAATTGCAGATGTTCATCCATCCCAACTAGGATTAGATTTGTCTCCTTTTGATATGTATTTGCAACTGATAAATGTGTATGTGTATATAGATATATATGTAGATATATAAACAAGATGATAATATTTCAAGTCTTTATCTCTTAACATGTACATAATATCTTTGTCATAGTGATTTCTTGATTCCTGACACTTTTCCTCTTATCACTAAGTTATCTTGTACAGACAAGCCTACACAGAAATGTCCATTTTCAAAATATCTCAACTGTATTATCCAAGGTCACCCTAATGCCACCTACTAAATTTTTGTTGCCTATTCTAGCTATCTATTCCTGTATCAGCCTCTACAGGTCTCAGGTCTCATCACATATGTTGCAGTTTATGTTCCTAGGAGAATGGTATCTAGAAATAGATGTTATTTTGCTAAAGTCCATTTGAGGAATCTGACTAAATTTCCTAATTACCTAATGAAGTGACTGATGGAAAAAATTCCATCAATGAATTATTCACTTAAAGTTCAGTTCAGTTGGGCAGAGGTTAAAAAAAAAAAAAAACCTCATATGAGTCTAGGGAACTGTTAACTCTCTTATTTGACTTAAATTGTAAACAAGTTAGGAACCTCCCTGTTTTAAGCAATAACCCTTAGGAATAATCCAACGCAACTTCTTTTTCTGACTTAGTCTACACAAATATTCTCTAACAGTTTTGCTTGTTCTGATACTACTTTTTCTCTTATAAATGTATATTCTCCCTTCCCTTTTCTTTCTCATGTTTCTATCTAGACCACTTTAGTCAGGAGCAATAATTCTCTTCTCTGTCTGTTCCTGGTCTTATACAAGACATCTAGTTCGTGATGAGAAGTATGAGGTACTACGGTGAGAATTAATATAACAGGTTTTATGAAGTGAGCAATTATAAATCAGCATTGTGCCTTCATTAGGCACAGCACAAGTATCTTTTGTTTTTTGGCCTTTCATAGCCAGTTATAGAGCAGTATATTATTCAGGAATTAAAACTTGTCAAAATAAACTTTCTTAATATGTGAAATTTAAATTAAACCATATTCTACTAGTTCAAATTCAACCACTTTTGTTAGGAAGTGTCTGCGAAGTAACACCTATAAATTATGTCTTCCTATTTGACAACAAATGGTTGAACCCTTTCTAATGGTCTGTAGCTCACTATGTAAGTTCACAGGGTTATCTTTTCATTGATGTCTGATTGCTATTTGATTGTAGGGTTATCAGCTCATCATCAACTAATGAAATAAGATGTATTTGAAAAAAAAAGTATGGTTTGCCTGACACATTTCCATTTTGATTTTATTTTATTATCCTTAAAAATATGTGTTTTGACACATTATATATTATACATGTGGAAGACTATGACTGCATTCCCATGACTATGATACAGTGAGAGAATTTAAAGTACTTTTTCAGACTTTCAAGATTCTAATAATCACTATGCTCTAGGAAATTCTGCTGACTGTGGTAAAGACTGTCAAAAAGTGATAGCGGTATTTTCTTTCCTTATTATTATATGTATACTCTTCATTATATCATCTTTTATTTTGACACAGTTCAGTAGCTGGTGCTGGGTAGTTTTTGTTTATCAAAATGAAAATTGTGTGTAATTTTGCAGCTCTCCTACATCCCTCCAACAGAGTGCATGTTTTGAGTCACCCTTCTACTTTTCACAAGTATATCAACAAAACTGTGCAGATTCAATCTGAGAAAACTTGTACACAAGAGCTCAAATAAGAATAGTAGTTTAACTTGAACAGATCTCATGTGACATCGAGAGATACAATATTTAAACCATAATAATTTTCTTCATGCAATATCGTAATTTACTTAGACTTAATCATTTTCTTTGCAGCAGCCATAATAATTTCCGATTCTTCTTATGGAGCCCTATCCAAAACACCTATGGAAAAAGGTTTTCACAGAATTTTTAAAAGCTTTTTTAGTTTTAGAGAATGAATTAGGGCCATTTTCTTTGCTGTTGATGAAGTACATTCCTTTCAATCTAGTCATTATAGGGAAAGTCAGCAAAAGCAGCAGAGGAAATATAGAGAGATTATAGGAAATGACTGTTTAAAATACATCTGCAAATGAGTAATACCAGGACTGTGTTGCAATACTCCATCAATTTTCCTAGTGTTGTATGCTACAGATGTGCTTTACTGTGCATTTTTGTGTCTTCCTACAGTCTTAAAGGTGCTCCTCTGTTACCACACATCATGGTATTGTACCAACTAGAATTCAAGGCATTTGTTTTAAACATGACCTAATAGCATAAGATTGGTTTTATGCATTCAGGCATATGTAATTGTTATTGTTGTTGCTTAGGGCCCAAATTCGTCATTTATTTTGGAGAAAATATGTCATTTTGAAAACTCTTAGAAGTTCAACCTGATTTAGTTCAGATTCAATAATGAGAAGGAATATGTTGTTTTTCAATATGTTAGCTAGGAATGTTGTTGTCCACTTTCAAAGGGAGGTGACTTTTCTATCTTTGCTTTTGCAGGCATTTGCTTACTAAATGCAATAGAATGATGAAGTAGATGTACTTGTAATCTAGTACAATTGTCATTGAAAACACTCTGAACTTTTTTTTTAATAACAAATCAGTTAGTACCAATTACCAATTATTTAGCTCCACAAGCCCCTTTAAAAATCAATTAATTTTAAAAAAAGTCATTCATTCCTGCATTTTATTGAAGCTGACTCAATAATAGATACATATTTTTCATTAAGCTTGTAAAGAACTTCATCCCTAGCCCAACTTTTAGTGGCAAGTTTAAATGTACAATTTATTTTTAGGAGCTAAAATAAGAATTTATTGATAAAGAAAAAGCAAACAGTCTTTCATTGTAGTGTATCTGGAAAACACGGTACTGCTTTAAGAGTAATAGATCTGGTTGAAGAAACTGTAGGAAACAGAATGCAGAGTTCCAGGACAAAATGCCAAATAGCTGTGAAAACTGACTATTTTAAAATAAAAGTAATATACACTCTGGAGTCCTAAGCTCCTTCTTGTAAAGCTAGAAATAAACATCTGTTAGTTTTTCCATTGTAAACCTTCATTTTTATAGGTTTATAATAGGGTCCTAAAAAGTCATTCTTTGCTGAAGGCTGACATCATAAAAGGCTAGGAAAGTCCTTTGGGTAAGTAAAAAAATAGATTAAAGAATGATAGGAGGATATGTTTGCAGCACAAGCACACCCAAACACACACAAAATCTCACCCCCATGTTCCTTTTAATCATAGTTCAAAGCTCTCTCCTTCCAAAATTATATTTAAGGATTCAAAAGATGCTTTCTCAATTCCATCTGAAACTAGTGGGAGAAAACTCATAGGGAATAAACTTCTATGAGTCCACAAATCTTCCATTGGTCCAATGTATCTGAAAAACTTGTGATTTTACTTTCTTTGTCCCTTCCTAGTGCTAATAAATTAAAAGCTGTGGGCAAATGAATTTTATGAGAGTCAAGAGCTAATAGTTTAGTAAGCAGTAAACATCTTATTAATAAAAACTAACTTTTCAGAAGTGAAACACTGAAGAATGAAATTTGGCATATAATGCATGTTCACCATACTGAAAAATAAGTACTTGTAACGCTGATGATGTCATGTTGAATTCTGCTCCATGCAAAATGTCAGAAGAGATTTTTACTGTTTGAAGTGCATGCCTAAGTCACCCTGGACAGAGATTCACTAGAGGTGATCAAAATCCTCCTCAAATTAGGGTTTCTAAGATATGCTTAAATATTTTTTAAGTAGAATATAGGAGGCCTGGTCATATTTATGGCACTCACCAAAACGTACAACAAAAACAAAGGATTGTTTCACAGTATAAATTTGGCTTAGGATGATTTACCTTAATATAGTATCTTTTATTTTGGAAAGGATATTTTTGTTAAGATGGCAAAATAAAGACATTAAGAAAGAACTCATGTTCATTAGCAAAAACCTAATTGAATGCCGGAGGATGCAGAAATGCCTCTGTAAGTAAAATGCTATTTATAAAGAATTAATCATTTGCTATCTTTCCCTTTTAGTGCTAAGTTTTTTAATTTACTTTTAGATAGATGATAGCAGTGCATTTTATATCTATCTTAGTGGAAAGAAAAATAGAAGATTTATTACTCTTTTTAAGATATTTTACAGTGTGAATCTCTTCAGAAGAGATACACATTAGCTTATACCCCACTTAGAGAAGGAACTGGTTAATCCAATGCCAGATCAGGCTTATTATACTAGTCATATGAATCTTATAAAAAGTCAAAGTCAGGCAATAGTATTTGCATTTAATGAAATAGTGAATTTTGTAATGTAGCTAACTAAAGGAAAGATCTTATGCCAATAAAAATCTCATCAGGTGATGAACATTAGTATCCTTGTCATCCAGAGCTGTCGTAACCAAACTATTGATGAGACTATGATAATAATTAACATAGTGTTAACGGAACATAGATGCTCACAGTTATTTTTCAGCTACAGTGAGCTGAATGAATGCCAAGCAGTACATGTGGCATAACATCATAATATGCTTCTTTTTTTTTTTTTTTTTTTTTTTTTTTTTTTGCAGTTAGGGTTGTTGAATCTCTCCTTATTCTCAATTACAGGTCCTTGCTCTAATCTGATAGTATGCCTTTTTTTTCCCTCAAAGAAACTATATACAAAATCATAATATTAATAATATTTAGGAGTATCTAATGGAACAGAATCTTGTGTATTGTACTTTGAAAAGCTAGTTGTTTCCTGAAGCTGGTAAGCCAAGCTAAAATTCTCTCTTTTGACACATTTGGTATAGGAAAAGATCTCAGAAGGTTTCCTTCCTTTTCTCCTTTCCTGCTTCCCTTCTTTCATTCTTTCTACAGTCTAACTAAATGAATATTAGTTATCATGGATAGTTTTGGACAAAAATTATAGGATGTTTGGCTGACCACCCAAACCTATTCCTCTGAGTCTTTTTGCGTCAACATTAAAGAACTACAGCTTGAGTGTTTGATGGGGTTTTGTTTGTTTGTTTGTTTGTGGGGTTTTTTGTGGTTTTTTTTTGAGGAGGTACAACATAGACAAATAGCAAAACAAATTCCATACATAGGCATGAGGTTGAGAAAATTAATATTTACTTTTATTTTGACTTGGTATGTCACCACACGTTCAATGATAGTAAAACGATATGCCTCTCTTTGCCATCCACTATCTTTTCCTTAACAAGAAACTACCTTACTGGCATTTTTTTCCTTCCATCTCTAGTTTAAAACTGATGCCACATCTTAACTGCCATTTTAGTTCTCTCCTGCTTCCTTCACCCTGGCTTTCTATGTCTGTTCTAAACAACAGTAAGACATATAGAAGCCAGGCTTTTCCAGAAGTGAAATAAATACAAATGGGATTAGCGTGTTACCCTCTCAGGTGGTCACATAATCAAATTGTTGTTGTCCTTAGTGTGCTTGCCTTTTTGCTGTGAAACTTGACTTGGTCCATGCAAAAGCTATCTCTGCAAATAGGAAGTCTTATCCAAGGGTTTGAAAAGGCTAACCCTGAATTACTACTGACACAAGAAGCACAATTTATTCTTTTCTAGTATTGGCAAATGGTGTTTTTTACCTGTTTGTTTATTTTTATATTGGTATTTGGAGTTTTACTGAAGTCTCAATTTTGAATTCTTGTTATGAAAAACACTTGGTTTCACTTCAAAACGTGTTTCTTGTCTTCATTGTAGCAAAACTTCTAAAGGTGTGATTTGAACACTCCCTTAGGCAAAGTAGCAAATGACAAATATGAAATACCCAAATGTACTTTTTTTTCAAAATGACATGCTTTTTGAGGCATGACTCATGATTTTTTAATATTAGAGTTGGCAGTACTGCTGTTCCAAATCAGAAAACACCATTATATAAGAAATAATAACACTGGCATTCTCTCAGAAATCTTCTATCCTTACAGAGAATAGAAACCTCTTATCTGATCAATAATGTGGAAAAAAAGAAACAAAGAAAGAAAGATTTTTCATTATAAGTAAGGGTTTTCTAATTCAGGCTTATTGGACTTCTTGCCTTATGTTTCTAACACAGTTGTGTACTGTTCCATGGATGAAGTTGCTAGCTGCCATGGGAATAAGAATGACAACAAAGATATTACATTAAAATTAAAAAGTTTTGACTACTATGACTGCCTAGTGACTTGAACCTAGATTTGTAAAAATATGTTCTTGGAATTATGCTCATAAAACTGAATGCAAGTATTTAATTAAGTTTAAATAAGCCTACTTGAAGGGTTAGAGTACCCAGGCTGCCTGATCTCTGTAAGTTAACTGTCTTTAAAATAAAAGCATTTTTTTTGAAGATATATACTCCTGTAGTCAGGAAAAATGTTTCCAATGTGTAGGATGCAGATCAGTGTTAATCAAATTTCCATTTTAGATAGGACTGCAAACTTTTATATTATTTTAGGATATAGCAATAGATCTATAGATATATCTGGCAACTGTAGTATATACACAGCTTTACCATTCACAATCTCAAGGAAATGGTGTGCATCAACAGTAACACCTTGTCATCTTAGACTTTATTTGTTTGTTTAATACAAGTTCTACTTTTCAAAGTGTGGATGCTGACACGGACTAGATTACATTGTGTCTTGTACATTGCTTCTGTCCAACACTCCTGTAAATTGTCTGAAGATGGTCTTAAGAGCACACCTTGACTTTAGCCCTTTTGAGAAGATATCTAAGCGATTTGTCTGAGTCTAACAATATGATACTTTCTCCTGAGCACTCCCATATACAACTCATACAAAAGTTTAGAAACAAGGCAGATATAAGGCACATCCGCATTTGAATATGGGGTCAGGCTCATCCTTGAGAGGTACTACTGGTGTTACCATAGACTGTCTTTCAGCTAGAAGTTACCTAGATCTTATGAACATATGACAATATGATTGATGTAAGTTATATCAATTCATTTTAAACATGCTATCTTCTGTAATTTTACATAAGTAATTTAAATTGATCGCTATGCACTTAAAAAAGAAGACATTTGAGAATGATAGGCAACATCAAGGCCCTTGTTCACAAAGATTTAAAGTGAGATAGTTTGTCATCTTTCCGATTTTAAATTTGCTAAAAGTATCCTCTGTGCAGAGCTTTAACAACAGAAAGTATGATGTATGAATTTCAGTGTGATGTTATTTCCGACTGAATGCCAAAAGAGGTTGCATATTTACCAGAAAATAACTTTTACACTTTTTAGATAAATAATGCAAAATCACTGTGTAGTTTTAGGCTTCTTACTAATAATAGAATCATTTTTAGAGGTGTCCCCAGGCTATAATAAGGGTTTTTTTTTCTATTTCTTGTCTAAAAGAGTTCCCTAAGATTATTTTTGTTTGCTTGTCTGCCAGAAGTCTTTTTGTTTTGAATATCAAGAGCTCCAGAGGATCTAGCAAGTCATCCTTAAGCAAAGAGAACCCTTCCCCTGCCTCCCCCAAACTCTCATAGAATATGTTGCTGTTGAAGCTCAAGGGAAAAAATCATGCAATTGTTATAGCTGAGCTAAAAAAAATGCAAATATCTCTACTCTTAATAATGTTTGGAGATATTCGTCCATCAGGATCCACAACTCTGTGCATGGCTAGACTTCGCCATGCACAGACAAGACTTAGAGAAGTCTTGTCTGATTTCTGTGTAAGCAAGCTTTGAAGTATGTTTTGGAAAGTAGCTGTTAAAAGCTAGTAAAGATTCATTTTCAGACCAAAGTCTTTCTGACTTTTCGTGCTACAGTTATCGATTTCAGTTGTCATTAAAATTTAGCTTCTTTAACTTTCTTTAGCTTCATCTTTATTTTTTATGGATTCCTGCAGTTTAAAAGTAGCTATCTATTATAAAGATTCATTTGTTTTGGAGTTACAACTTCAGAAAGCTGGAAACAGCCTATAGACATAATTTGGGGGGAGTTTTATATTCAATTTTATATGTTATATATTATTACATCTATACATATATAAAATTATTATATTTGAATCTGTGCAAAAATATAACTTTCCATTAGATTTTAAAATGTGAGCTGATGAATAACATTGCACAAATCATTCAATTCTGCACCGGACAGTGCTGCTTGGCCTTGCCAATATTTTATACCATATATTTACTGCTTTTGCACAGGTGAAAATAAGAGAGCAGGCTCAGATAGAGCAAGGTGGTAGAGATTAAGCCATGCAGACACTGACTTGGATGATGGGAGCTTTTATACCTTACTCACACTGGCACTAGAGCACTATCAAATTGCCTCCTGCAAACCAAGGTATCTGATGTATATGAATGCACAGGTAAGCATTAACGTTGCTGGAAACCACTGGATCTATTTCTCTCTTTGCTGACATGTGGAATGAAACAATATGACATAGTCCTCCCTAACAGCTCGCTGGGCTTGACAAGGACTCTAATAGAAGATGAGCAGTTCTGCATCATAAGGCTTTTGATGGAAAACATAAAAGTACTGCTCTGTCTGACTACTCTCTAAACATGCTGGGAAATGACAGATTGTCAAAATTAAGTGTCATGTTGTTCACATGAAAACAAAGCAAACATGATGAAAGATTTCAGTGATAGCCATAGGTTTAGTTTTGCCAGCACCTTGCAACCGTATATTAATGATTTTCAAACAACTGCTTGTACACAAAAACAGATGACAATTTTGGTAAGCCAAATTAGATCAGTTATTTTAGAAATGCCTTTTCCTAATGATAAGCCATGCAGGAGTCTGTGTTAAGACTAGCTAAAAAAATCCAGGCTAAATTAAGACACCTGTAGTGAAAGCCTAAACTGTGGATTTTAGACTTTTGGAGCCCTTTGCTTACATCAGTGACAGAAACATTATTTAAATCTCATGCTTATGGAAAAATTGGAAAGTGTGAGCTGGAATAACCCATATTATTTCTGTCTTTGTCTATTATCAGGTTCAAACAATTATTACAAAAAGTGTGAATTATCCCATTCTTAATGATTAAAATAAATCAATAGAAAAAGAAAACAGAAAATATTGTGATAGAATCTTTTTCCAGTTTCTTCATTTTTCTCTCTAACATGATTTTCTATAGTAGATCATTTGGGGCCTTTCCATACATTTTCCTATTATCTAATATAATTTTATGTCTGTTATATGAAGTATCTACTACCATTAAGTATTTTAATCAAAAATGTTTGATGCATTGTTTTCAATTTTTAGCTTAATAGTTCAATAATATTCTTTCTTCAAAGGAAATAAGTCTTTTAAATATTTTCAAGTCCTACAAGACATTTTTAGTAAAATCTAAATTTTGCCTTAGTTAAAAGCTGACAGATTTTATTGACATACTAAAACTTCCAAATTGGAAAATTTGTAATGAGTACAGCCTTTTAGATGAGGGTTGTATGTCCTTGAGATGTCTAGTTATGTAACTTAAACATTCAGGGACTACAGTACAGCAACAAGACAGAAGTTTAGTTATGAAGCTAAAAAATAGATTTTTATGGTGTACAATGGAAAAGAAACTATAGAGTATTATATTCTCCTCTTTGTGTATTATTCTTAATCTAAATGTTTACTTCCCTTAAAACTCTTTGTTTTGTATTGCTCTTTTGTATTGAGATTTGCCTATATCTTACCTGCATTTTTTATTCCAGTTAACCAAACTTGAGTAATATTGAGAACTTCAAATATTTTGCCATGAAAATCATCATCATAAATCATGGACTATGAAATTTGCCTTGTGTTTAGAGGAATCAGCTTTTTTATTGACTGTCTTCCATAATTAATAGCACTTTACTTTGTAAATCAAATTAGCCCACTTTTTCTATAAGATTTAGTGTGAGATCATTTTTTAAAGCACAAAATGACCTCGACAAGATGAGAGATCAATAACATGTTGATTAGCAGTTTGTTTTGTGTGATACTGGATGTTTCCCTTGCTGTTAGTTTTTCCTGTTGCAAGTCTTGCAGAGGTTAAAGGTCACTGATACCTCCTGGTAGTGCTGTTTTCCATAAACAGTTGATTCTACTCATCTCTAACATTGATGGATTCACTTAGATGTGTATATACGTTTTGATAATACATCTTTAATCCATGCTTTTTTAAACTCAAAATTTTGAAGTACATTTTTTCAGAAATAAATACATTTTTGTTTTTAATGGGACAGGGCATATTTTGATTGTTCCTCCAGAGTTACATTAGCAACTCTGGGGAAAAAAAAAAAAGGAAAAAAAAGGACTTTGGTACTTTAGTGATAAAATAGGTTTTACTAACTCTATCTTTAATTCATCTGTAAACATGAGCAATAACATTGTTGTAACTACAGGAAGTCTAATTACATTCTAAATTTTCAGAGTTTCAGATACAATGGTGATGAGTGGTAGCAGGATACCACAGAATACTCTAGGAAGATATAGGTGCATATTCTAGTTATTCAGAGAGTAGCCATTCTCCCAGGAATTATAAAGCATCAATATTTTTCACTGAATGAAAAGCCTTAATAAGCTGTTCTAGAGTATTCCTGATATTTTCATTTAGCATCACAGGTCAACACAGAAATCTGTGTTCTTCATTGATCAGCTTACTTTGTTTCTCTGTCTATGATTCCTTCTCAGATCCTCCATAGGCCTTTGAATTTGTTTCATTTTATTAGTCTGTACTGAAATTACCTGATACGAAACTCCTTGTGCCAAAGTCCATGCTCAACAGTTCTTGACATACAGTGTCCCAGAGGGGAAGTGAGAAGTGAGGCCAGGGCACTGCATTGCATTCAGCGGAGTCCCTAATGCGAAAGGAAACCATGATAAAAATCGTTCTCCATCTACACAAAGTTATATTCTGTTGCAAGCAAAAGCCTGACACAATATGAACAAACACCTTTTTCTCAACTATATAACATGGGCTAGTGGATTTTGTTCAAAAGAGTAATGTAAGAAAATGAAGGACTCTGTTAGCAATTCAGAAATAGTGTCATTTGCTTTAGTTGCACAGCTACCTGCTTGCCTCCAGCTGATGAATATTTTAAAGGGAGTTGTCGTGTAGGAGCTTTTGCCTCGTTTGTGTCCTGTGGTCAGATCACCTCACCTGACTCCAGTTCCCATTGTGCCAGAAGGTTTTTGGGATGCATTGTCCCCAGTTAGCTGTAGGGGTGACCATCTGCCTGCAGAGGATACTTGCCCTCTGAATCCATGGCTCCTCTCCTAAGCTGTGTAGGAGTGCCTCGAAACTGGGCTGAGTCCTTTGAATTAGGGAAAATCTATTTTTTTCAGCTTTAAAGCAATCTTCTCTCAGGAAGATTTGTTGTCCTTGCCTCTAGTAATTGTTAGTGTGCATAGCATTTCTATTTAGTTGGTATTGTTGTGCCTTATATACTTGGGTGAGAGCATTCATTTTACCTGTAAATGACTGAAATTCAGTCATTTATTTGAGCTATAGGTAACTTTGGTTCTCTATTTACATCCTATCAGCAAAGCTCTGAAAAAAAGAAAGAAAAAAAAAAAAAAAGAAAAAAACTTTTTCTGAGTACCAGCATTTGGATAAAACATTTTACTTTAAACCCAAGAGACAGCAGAAGCATATAAGTGAAAAAATAAGAGACTGTTTATAGAGTTCATTTTCTTAACATAATCACATTTTAAAATAGCCAAATTGATTTTTTTTTTTTTTTAATTTGCTCTCTGGCTAAGGGCAGAGAAAAAATTACTAACATATGCATTGTACAAAGTAAAGAACATTGCTAAAATGAGACTTTCAAACGAGCATTAGGTCTATACTTAGAAGATATTCTTACCTCATTGAAAATGGAGTAAACTCTTCTTTTGAATTAGCAATGCCAGATCTCTTTCTAGATGCTGTATATTCTTCTATAGAGTATGTTATATATATAGTCTTATATATATACTTTATATTAGAGTATAAGCTACCTGAACAGCTATTAGAGTATGAGAGTATTGCAAGTGCCTAAAATAATTAGCATATTAGGTAGTTTGTGAAGGAAATTTAGTTCATAGAGATAAATAAATAGAAGTAAAAAGGGAAAACAAATCTGAGTACAATTACTTCAAAGAAATATCTAAAGGTTTTCGTTTCTTTAATGTCATTTAGGCTTTAATGTAACAGGAGATTAGAACTATATTGATTAGAGGGAGACTATAATATGCTACACTAAATCAAAAGTATCTTTTATGCATATTCTCTTTCTAATTCTTTCTTACAAGTGTGTTGTAGAAAATAAAAGTCTCTAGGCAAGCAAGCACTGAAAACCACTTATCTTTAGTTGCACTTAATTATAAAAAAAATTATAATTTTTTTATGTCCCAAATATTTCTAAATAATTATATCTTTAATTCTCACAGTGTTATTTAGTAGCTTGGATCTGTAAGAAAACATTACTGTCAATTTTTGCAACTTATAAAAATTGGAGGAGTGCTAAGCAATGAAGAAAGGTCAGTAATACAACTTTTTGGGTTGTGGTAAATTGGACTGAGTTGTTCTATATATATTTTAAAATTACTAAATGTATAGCCACACATATAGGAAATAACAAATATAGCTCACATTTTAAGAATGGAGGGCCATAATTTAGAAACTGCCACCCTATAAAGGACTGGCCATGGCTGGTAACTAGCTGAACAGAGATTTTTGTAGATGATGCTGTGGTTTAGCAAATATGAATTTTGGCTTTATGAGCAGAGACGTTTTGCTTAAAGTAGAAGAGTGGTTCATCAGGTTTTACATGGTTTTAATGAGACAAGTGATATTGGTCTATTGGTAAACGCAGCTTTAGTGTCCAGTCTTTAAAAGGAACATTGGAGACTAAAAGAAATTTTGAAAAACTGCAAGAATTATTAAGAGTTGGAAAAAGCAACCATACATTTGAATCTTAATTATCTTTCCTATTAAGGGGAAGGTTAAAATGTGGGATGAGCATTGCAAATATCTTTATGAGATGCCATTCAATTGCAAACGATTGTTTTGTTTAATAGACAAAGGTATTGACGTATTGCCAGATGCAGAAGCTGTAGCTAGTTAGGTTTGATGTGGAAATGACAAATAGAAATGTTGAGCCACAAAAACAATGAACTCGTGAAAGAATTGTCTCGCAATTCATTGCTGCAAGGGAACTTAACAAGGGGAAGCAAATCCTACAGAAAGAATTCCAAAAGCATAGCAATGCTTATTCTAGAACATTAATCCCATCACTGGTGCCTTGCAAAGGTATGAATATTAAAAACCCATTGAGCAGTAGAAGGTATGGATTCTTTTATTTGTTTCTTCTTTTACAACTTTCTTGCCAAGAGAGGAAGAAGAGCCACTCTAGCAATGTATTTTGGAAGGATAGTAAAATGTGATGCTCATTCAGGCACTCCTTTCTGTTTTTTTTGGTTTCTGTGACACACCCTTTGATCAGACTTCAATCTCTGCCCAGGAAGATTACTGCCATCAAGAAGTCATTAAGGCTGTGATTTTTGAGGTGTGTAAGCATTGTTCCACGGTGATATTGGACCTAAGTTCTATTGATTTCCCCACAATGCTATATAGAATGGTCTAAAAAAAACTTCACCAAACTAAATAAATTGCTTTAGGAATAAAGCAAAGGTGCTAGATAGAATATCAAGAGTAACCATGAGTTACTCTAGAGTTCAATGTATTGAACTGTGAGTTCTTTTTAGCCATCCCCTAGTGGTGATCTCAGTACCAGGAGCTCAGCAAAGACTGATACTGTCTTGTTTTAGAGTTGCCACTGTCATAGTGTTACATTTGTCTTCCTAAGTCAGTATTGCTGTTTGGACTTAACCTCTGAATTTAGATGATCCATTATAAGGATCAATTCCTTAATCTTTATTTAGGACTCTGTCAACTCTCCTTTTGATCAGAGGACTATTTGTCTCTACCCTAAATGCAGTTGAAACCCAGATAGGCAATTCCTAAAGAAGAAAGTATGATTACTTACAGTAACTATTGCTTTTCAAAACACTAGCCTAAATGAGGCTATGCCTCTAAAACTTTTTCTGCCGGTTGTGGATGCAACTCTGTAATATATTTGTATAACCCCTGTGAGTGCTGAATATAAGGCATTAGATAAAATGTATTCATATTCCTCAGTAGCCAACAGTCTTCATCTACATAATTTACAACATGAATCTCTCCGCAACAGCTAATAAGTGGGGTTTTTTTTTTGTTTGTTTGTTTTTTGTTTGTTTTTTTTTTTAATATCTTCACAGTAACTACCATTTAGTTACCAGGTAATGTTCTTGAAAGATTCAGGGAATACTAAAGCAATAAAAGAAATGCTTTATTTGTTATTTTGTGATGGACTGCCTGTGTATATCAGAAAATGTTGGTGCACAAGAAGGCGGAGTGCTCGGATGAGAGATTTGTAACTACCTCTGGTTGAAAGCACAGTACAGATTCTGTGATCAGAGATGAGAGCCCTTGAAAAACTGCTGTGCATAAACATAAGAGAGCTTTCTTCTTCACTCCTAGGTATGGAGAGAGAAAATCATTTTGGTCCAGCAAACATCTGGTAGCCCGGGAATGACAAAAAAGTACTGATTGGTTCTGACAGCTGCCTGCTTTACAGCATTATTTAAACAGAAATATTTGAAACAGATTGATATGAATAATGAAAGACTGCATGATGTATGACAGAAATAAACTTTGCCACAATTTAAGTCATAAATGAAGAAATAAGGCTTCATATCTATAAAAAAGTTCATATTTACTCTTTTTCATCATTTATGCTATTTTATTTTTAATAACTTGAGAACAGATATGTTTTTTTATAATAATTTGTCCATCATATGGTGCAACTATTTCATTGTGAAATAGCCTGAATGGGATGTCATTGTCCTTTAACAAGTGCTGTTGATGGATGTGGTCCATTTAAATGTACAACAGAGAGCTGAACTAGATAACGAACTTATTATTACTCTCTGAGGATTACAGGTTAGTCCCAAAGGAGTGCAGTAAGCTAGAGAAAATCCATATCTACTGGCTAAACAATAGCCAGAAGGCTGACTAGAGATATTGATTTACTTTCTAGGCCATTTAGACCTTAATGGTGGAGAAAAGCTGAAGTGCTGTTTACTTTTCTGCCAGAATCGACCAAACAACCAGTCCATTTTTTTACAGACTTTTGATTGATTTCGCTTAGAGGAATTAGAGGTGATTTATTTTTAAGCTGAAGGCAACTCGTAAATATCTCCCACTACAGAGTTCCCTGAGAGTAAATGTTAAGTGGAAATACTTATTGAGAAATACTTTGTTGCAAATCAATGTGAGCAGGTAATACTCCTTGTAGGAATAGTTAGGAGTTGGGCACCGTTCTAAAGAGTGGTCATGTAGTTCTACTGCATAAGACACTCTGCTTTTAAAAGTCTCCTGTTTTGCGAACCATCTAATGCCTGAGCTGAATTTGTGCCAGCTGCACCCTGCTCACTTAGAAAAGGGCCCTTGCTATGGGAGCATGAATAGTGTTCAAGGTCAGCAGTGAGCAGCTTTAGTATTTGAGACATGAAAACAGTAATTTACCATGTGACAATTCTCCATGATGCTTGCAGCCAATTTCTAGCTGTAAGGAAGGACTTAGAGGAGAAAATGAGAGTTTCAGATGAAAGTTTTTTGAAATTTGAAAATATTTCAGAAATGCTGCAGAGAGCAATTCCACATGGTTTCCACAAAGGAAAATAGTGTGAAACCTAAAAATAGGTTTCTATACTGTTCATAAAGTTTCCATACTATTCATAAAGATGAGTACCTAATTTTATATTAATGACAGACATATACACTATATTTCCTGCTTATGCTAACTTCAGGAAGAATTGGTGACAATCCACTTGCAAAGATTAAGCCTTTTTTTTAATGTGCATTGTATAGGTCTGCCTTAATAAAAGTTTTACTGTCATTTTACTGTTGCAAAGGAACTACCTCAAAGCTAAGAATCTCAGCACATAGTCTCTTGGTTCTTTACATGCCATTTAAAAGAAAAATGATGCACCTCTATAGGTCAAAAATTTGGTGCATACTATTCTTTTTAAAAATTATCCTCTTTAGTCAGCATTCAGAGCTTTCACTTAAGAATTTAGCATATAGTGTTCTGAAATCTCAAGCAGAGTTTAGAAGACATTTCATACATGTTTTTCTTGGAGTGTTTTTTTTTTAATTTTGGAAATTTTGTTTGCCCTTTCTCTGATGTAATGTAGTGGAAAGATGTTACATGTTTTTTTTTATTACTTTTCTTCAATTCAGAAAGTTTATAGAAGACATTTTGAAGACCTGTTTTAGAGAGAGTCTTTATATACTTTAATTTACTCTTTTAATGTTTGATTTTATGAAAGAAGTGAAGCCTGCAAGCTAGTTCTGAGAGGTCTATGTTTGTTGGTAGAAAACTTAGCTGCATTTCTCATGTAATTACAGTGAACTGCAATGAAACTACATTTTATATGCTGGTAATTTATAATTTCTTTCTTATCTGTTCACAATTTGCAAACAACTATTAAGGTATGTTAAAAAAGTTGGTATTTTTTATATCTTGAGTAGCCTTTGCTATCATAATTGTACCAATCTATATATTTTGTGTGTTTGTTTTGTCTTTTTCTTGTTGCTTTATTTATGCAAACTGTATATTAATTAAACTGCGACAAAAGATAAGGTAGATGTATTTTAATTCTGGTTTAAGAATGACTTGTTTTGGCTTAGCTTAGATCACTCAGAAAATGATTAAATAATGTAAAATTATTGACATAAATACTAAAAATAAGTTCTAATTCTGTAAACATAGAAATAAGTTCTTCATTTCATGTTCTTAAATGAGTAGCTCCCTTGATTGGTGTTTTCTGGCTCAAAGCTTATACCTAACAATCTGTACTTGCTTATGTAAGTATAAGAAACCAATTGAACTGGTTCAGTTTTCAAGTTAACCAGTCATTGGAATTCTATAATCTTAAGAAATCAGATCAAGAAGTCCAAATGACTGACTCCTTATTGATTATTTATGATTTCCTTATCAAATTTTACTCCTAAAGTATTATCCACTTAAAGCAAAGAATGACTGCTTCCATTTATCTTACGAGCTGAAAAGCAGATGCACAGGGAGTAAGAAAAAGGTTCAAAGAAATACAGATATGTTGTGGTTTTTTTTTCCTCCTTCTTGCAAGTAAAGTGCATTAGGAAAGAAAACAACAGCTGGTAGCATGGATCTGTGATAGATTTTAAAAAGCAGGGGTGAAGTAATGATTAGAAATGCAATATGGAGCAGCAGAATAAGAAGTTAAACTGAAGGCACTGAACAACACAAATATCATTTAGGTAGATGCACAGATCTAATTACTAGGCTTACTTGATAGCTTAAAATTATCACCCATAAAGGTTGATTCCTCACTAATTCTCTGGTTACAAAAAGAAGAATCCTTCTATATACTGGTGCTAAATTTGCCATTTACTGTAACATGATTATCCAAAAATTAGAAAGGTAGAACATTTCTTAAAGTAATCTCTGTGTATATCCTTTTGAAAAGTGATATATATCTATAAATTTCCCTGTAGCAAAATATTTATAAAATAAAATAGTCAGTGAAATACCATCTTATAGATTTATATTAAATATGCTTTTGAAGAGATATCTATTTCTTCTTGATTATATATATTTTAAAATGCAGTGAAGCAAGGAATTCAGAAGTGTTTTCACCCTGACAATCTAACAAGTGAAACAAATAATATGCAACATGCATAGCACAGAAGCAGATATTTGCTGATTATACAATAAGATTTTTGAAATAGAATCCCCGTCACATGAACAGAGAAGCAAAAAGACTATAGTGCTCCCAGCTTTACTCTCACCCTGGCAGCTGCCTCATCCTTTTAGGTATCATTCAGTGTAGAAAGTTTTCTAGATTTTGAAAAGTAATGTGGTAAGTAGTTGTAGTAGTAGAATTTATTATTTATACAGCAACCATGTGCACTTATGGTAAGTCCTGATTTCTACTAAGTAAAGACCTTCTGCCGTACTAAAGATGCATTCTGAAGTTTTTGCATATAGGAAGCATTTACAAAACAGCTTTTTTTTTTTGAATGTTGCGTAAAATTACAGTATTAATGATAATATCTGTAGGATTTTGAAAAATCAGTGCCATTTAAAAAAAAATTCTCCCATGCTACCATACAAAATAGAAAGGGATATACCACTTTTTTAATAACTATGAACTTTTACATTACAAAGAGAACGAGTCCTGGCCCATATATGCCACCTGGTTCACCTACCTGTTCTTCTCTTAGCGGTCTGCAGCTCAGAGCTAGCAGTATCACTCTAGCACTTACAAAGGAAATAATGAAGCAGAATGCCCATAGATTTCCTAGATAGAAAGGTAGGGTGAATTCCCAGAAGAGTAGCCTGGAGAATAGGGAAAGGTTATGTTAGCTTTTATATTTAAGGTACTATAGTACCTTATATTTAAGGTACTATAGACACAGGTGGTCTGGATTCAGTTTCTTTCAGTTCCAGGGTTCTTCTGTGGTATATTACTTAGAGACTTAGATACAATGATACTTAGATGCCTAGTTCCAGTGAAATTATTGAGAATTAGACACCTAAGTACTCTGAGATGCAAGGGTCTTTCAGCAAGTCAAATCAAAAATAACAGGAGTTCCTTTTCTTTCAAGATGGGTGAGATTCAGTTTGAGATTAGACACCTAAATCTAGGCATCTGAAGGTATTTTTGTGCCCATGAACTGGATGTCAATGCTCTCATTATATGAAAGCTCTTGAGAGCTTATTATTTCTGTCAGTGAAGCTGGGAGACTAGGCTGTTGACACCTTAAATTCTATTGAGTATATGTCTTTTGACATGGGAATAAAATGAGAATGGGAGTAAAAATGTCTAGTTCACAGACAGATGCACTTAAATGTCTAAATATGGTATCAATCTGAAAGCCAGGAAAACAATCTTATTCTTGGATGTGATCTCCTCACTTCTTGATTTTCCATAGGTTGGAATCAGAAGCGAAATGAGCTTAAGGATGGTGAAGCTTCTTAAACTGGTCTATCGGTTAAAGGAAGGTTTATAGTGAATTTCAGTGAGACAAGCAAAGATGTTTAGATAAGTCTGTGTCCTGTCAATCGTAAATATTTCTGAAGAGTCCTGTGCAGAGATTTTTATCAAAGAAAGAGGATCTTCCCCTACATTCCCTGTGTCTATGCAAGAACTGCATCATTTTCAGCATCTGGTTGCTTTCTTATACTTTTCTTCATTTCCTCATTGTGTCCTACCTGGAAATGGTACAAAAGGTTTTCAAAGCTTTTCAGAAAGTTGTTTAAAATATTCTGAGGGGATGGAAAGATTTTTTGGAGATCAGAAATTTATATCAGTATTGAAATACTTCAGGTTTTAATGGGAGTTAAAATTATTGTGCAGAAAATAAAGGATAAAATAATTAGGCTTGTTAGCATAATTCCTATTGCCTACATATATATATATTTCTCAGAAAAACAAAACTGGTTATATATATATGTGTGTGTGTGTATTGAGCTATAATTGCATATCTGAAGCAGCAAATGAGAAGTTGCTCCTTGTAAACCTGTATCGGAACCTCTAGATTACTGTAACAATGGTCTGAATAATTTAAATACTGCTCAGTTTCATATCTGCTGTTACATACTAGCATATTAAGAGGTAAGGAAAATTGTTTTGTTTGTCTGACATAATTTAGAGATGAAATGTGAATTCTATGACTTTGTTCTGAGAGTGTTTGTTATATACAGAAAGGTTTTAAAGTAGAGGCTGTTGGTTCTCTAGTACAACTGAGTCTGATAAATAAGGAATTGTTTATAGCCTTTATTTTTGTTCATGTTAAAAACCCTCTTCAGATAAATGAGTCATTGGTGCCTCAGCATCTGCTCCCAAGACTGGAAAATTTGGGAATAAAATTGAAGTGAAATATCAGTATGAAAATAAGTAAGATGATAAGAGTAGGAATCTTCATGATGAGGAATGAACACAAAAGATTTAACAAGTGCTACAAGAATGTTCATTTAATGCAACAAAATGACAGATCTGTCACAGATATAATAAACATTGATTACTTGTAAACTGCTGAGAAACTAAACTTTTTTTTATTCTTACTGATAACATTTTTTGTAAATCAGTACATTTTCAAAATGAAGTGCAGAATTTCTTATTCAAATCAGCTAATCATATAGTAGATCTAAAACAGTACCATTTTACATGGCGGAATGTAAAGAGAGATGTGACTATGTAGCCTGGAGAGAAGACTCAGGGCAATCTTATCAATGTGTATGTTTGATGGAAGAGTGTCAAGAGAATGGGGCTGATTTTTCTCAGCTGTGCCCAGTGACAGGACAAGAGACAATGGGTACCTGGAACACAAGAAATTCACTCTGAACATGGTAAAATATTTCTAACTTTGAAGATAGTTGAACACTGGAGCAGGCTGTCCAGAGAGGCTTCATCTTTGGAGGTGACTCAGAATCTGACTGGATATGGACATGAGCAACTTGATCTCCCTAAACCGGCCTGAACATGAGGCTTGGGACAGTTGATCTCAAGAGATCCCTTCCAATTCTATCTATTATGTGATTCTGTGACATATGGTACTTTTATTATATGGACTTAAGTGGCTAGTCTACAAATTTTTTCAGTCCCTGTTGAAGTGATCTTTCATCATCCTATAGTAAAGAGTTTAGTATCTTGACTGCACACTGTTTAAAGAATCCTTTTGTTTGCTGTATCTACTGACAGCAATATCCTAGCTTATTCTTAGGAGAGACAGTGATCAGTTACATCCTCCACCATGCACAGACAATTTTAGAGAGCTCTGTTTTATCTAGTTCATTTAGCAACTTTCTAGACTGAACAGTTATTTTGCTCATCACTGTTTTATTTCTTCAGACTTTTTTTCTGATTCTACTATATACTTTTATTCTCTCTCTGCTCCTCCTTCTATCTGGAGAAAGAAAAACCATGGATAGTATTCAGCACCACAGTTCAGTGTATGCAAATACCATTTAGCACTGCTCTGATATTTCATTCAACTATGTAAGCCTTGTCCCTGAAGCCTATTGAAAGTCCACCATGAAAATGAACATTATTTTCTTATTATTTTCTCCAAGTATCACTCTGCCTTTATCCACATTACATTTAATGTATGATTTTATTGCCAGTCACTCAGATCTGTGAGTTTTTTTCACAACTCGTCGTGATTCATGTTTTTTACTGAAAATGATTGGAGTTGACAGGGTGTCTAAGAGTAGACTGATGGATGGGAGCCCAGGTGAAGGTAGAAGTAGAACTGAAAGAGGGAGATGGGGAAGGATGGTTGTTAACTCTTTGAGTAGCTATAGACATTTTGGAGAATAATGGCCAATAAAACTGAAAGACTTGAGCAAGTAACTGGGCAGCAGATTGCAAACAGCTGCATACTCCAGTGAAAGCTGCAGTGCAAAATTGTGCTGTAAACCAGGAGAGAAAATTGAGTGCAGATTGGCACCGCAGAAAAGTAGATTGCAACAGTAGTGGTAAAACTAATTAGTGTTAGGAGGAAATAGTCTCAAAATTTTACTCAATAGGATAAGGTTTTAGACTGTAACTTTCCATTTACTTGTGGTATTGTTATATGATAATATTAAAATTTTAATGTATTTATTGTGTAAAACTGGAGATATTCTTTCCGAACTTTTTTAGATTTAGTTATAAAATCTCTGCTTATGCTATGTACCATGAGATTAGCACTTAGATATGCCATAAGTGCAGTTGGTAATGGGAAAAGAAAAAATTGACAAAGACGTCCCTATTAACATCATGCCAGTCACACATAAATCTCTTATGGATGTGCATCTCCACTGGCTATTTCCTTACCTTTGCGTATGATTCATTATAAAGCAGAACAGGAATTATATGATTGTTAAGACAGAAGTGGAAAGAAAAGAAGAACATTAGAAAAAGTCATACATTCTTATTAATATATATTATGTGCTACAGTGAAATCATTTTTGCCTAGGTATAAAATTACCTAGATAATAGATTTATGAACAGTGAGAAAAGATGGAAAGTATGTTGTCTATTGAAAACTTCTGTGAGAAGAACAGGACTTGATAAAAGTATTCTTTATATAAAATTGTAGTAAACGTTAAAATATTTTTAGCAGCTGAAGTTTAATTTATTTTATTTTATCAGATTTTTAGATATTTATTTAATTAGATAAAATCCATACCAACACATTTTATTGACATATTCAAAGCACAGTCACCCTGACATATAAGCTGCTGTAATTTTTACTTCATTTACGCTTATGTCACACAGGCTGGGATTCAATAGACCAAAAGCTGCAATTTCAGCAAGGCTAGGAAGACTTTTCTAAGACTTGAGGAAAATAAGATAGTTGAGGTCCTAGACACTTATATTCCCAGTAGCAGGAATGGACACTTTTATAGCTGCTTGTGTTGCAATTGTTCCTCTGTGCCAACCTTTTTATTCCTTGAATTTGTTAACCAGTACTAAACTTTCTGTGCTGACTTTTTAAAAATGCAATAGTAACAACTCTAGTAAGGCAGAGCACCAACTGTGTCAGCAGCAGACAACTACAGAGTGACATAAATAGGGTATTTTTTAAATCATAGGTAATTTTCTCTCCCAAATCTGGCATTTTTGTTTTTCTTCCTTTCCCTTTGTATTGCTTTTTCCTTCATAGTCTAAATGACCATAGTCTGAATTTAAATAAATAAATAAACCTCCTCTAGAGTTAAATTATTTCCAGCTGTATCCTGTATCCCATCCTTTATCCTACATACATTTAGGTTTTTTGCCCCATATGACTTTTTCTGCATTCCTAGTTTCATTTCTAGTCTTTACTGTCTATGTTTTCAGACTTCAGAAGTGTATGTTTGTACTTTTGTGCACCTTTTAGGTTTCTTTTCTTTTCCCATTCATTTTCGATTTTATCCTCATTTTTCTTTCAGTTTAGCAGAAGCTCAATATATTTTGAAATTAGGTTCCTATCTTTTTCTCCTTCTTCCCTCTCTTTGAGCCCTCTATTTTCCCTAGTGAAGATCTCTATTTTTTCACATAGACTTCTCAACCACTTTCTGTCCTTGAACATCTCTGTGCTGTGGAAATATATCTTTCTGTCTCACACCTTCATTTATTCACATTTCTGCCATTTTTGTAGTGAATAGGATGTGAAGTATCCACTCAGTGCGACTTCTTTCCCACTCTATTTTTTTTCCTCTGGAAGAAAAAAAAAGGGTTATCTTTTTATGAATTTATGATATAGGCTGAGACAAGCTCTTGACATTCACTGACAAAATAAAAAGAAAATGGTACTTATAAGCACATAGACTTTAGAGATTAAACTTGGGAGACCAGTATGGTTTATGGAGGAAACAAAGTAGCAATGCACAAATGCTCCTACATGAAAGGAAATTCCTGTGCAGATGTGTGTTAGAGGTTGCTTTGTGAGGGGTGAATTCTTCAAGGAATTAGCTGAGAAATACTAAGAACTGTGGTAGTGGTGTCTTGTATCAAAGTTTCTGTAGTTTGCATGGGTGAACAAATGGCATAGACATTGGCTTGATAGAAACTACAGATAAAAGTTAACTCTTTTTCTCTGCTGTGTGAGAATTTTCAAAGTTTTCCAAGAGCTCTTTCCCAAAATGATCATGATGCAGTGAAATTCTGTATGTATTTTCATGCAGGTGGCCCGAATAATATTCTTTATGCAAGGCTATCACAGTACTAAACCTAAAACAGTTTGAAGTATATGTTGTTTTTATGTTTTTGTATAAAAATATGTGTTTTTCCTCAGTGTCATTTTCAAAAATGATTCAAAGTATTTCAGTTGAAATGTTGAGAAAAAGAGGTGTCGGATATTTTCTGATGTAGAACTTTTTATCCCATGTCACTTTGTAGGCTTTATACTGTGTAATTAATTTAGGATAAGCATAATATAAGAAGTATAAGTAAGAAATATACAAATAGGAAATATAGGTGCATATATATACATATATATACAAATATATACATATATATACATATATATACAAATAGGAAATATAGTGCAGGAATTATAAATAAAATGCAATGGAAATGATGATAAACATGTAAAATCAGTAATAAATGATTGTCCCAATGTGCTGTTCCTTTAAGCCCTTAAAGTTCCCTTTTTGTTACTAGCCTTTTGCTTATCTATTGTTATACATGTTCTAAGGGACTGTGCATACTGCAGTGCTCTTCAGATGTAGAATAAAATGTTTACCATTTCCATATTTAGATACAGGACATTTTTTCAATGATATGTCTTGTAATTGCTTAATCAGAAAGGTTATATAAAATAGTTTTAGCAGTAGGGGGGTTTCTGATTAACTGAGCAAACCTATATTACAGACTATTTTGATCATTTTGTCTTGATTACCAAACATTAGCCTGAACTTTTTCCAAGAAATATTCACCCTAGCTGAACTTTTTCTGATTATTTAGTGAAACAGTTGTCTCTCTTTTTTTTTTAGTTAATCAAAAGTAACAGTTGTTTTTAGTAGAAAAAAAGCCTAGTATTTATCCACAGCACAGAAAGATTATACAAAATGGCAGTTGTAGCCTTTTCATTCTCTATTGAAAATTTATTTCATCCTTTTGAAGCAGATCACTTGACTTATCAGAAAGTTATCCAATGCTGGTCTGACAAGAACACCACCACCAACAAAAGTACTTAAGCTCTAGAAGTACAACTTTTTCTTTGTCACTGCTACATCTGTATGTATCTTGGCATACTGTAATCCAATAGCATCATTAGATCAGGTTGTGTCAGTGTTTAATCATGACTCATCTTTTATTTATATTGTACTTTCAGTCAGGAAGTCTTGTTAAGAATTTAGGTATGTACTTTGAAGCATATGCAAACACATTTTCCTATAGAATAAGCTATTTCCTTTTGCATTGTAACAAAAGCCGTGTTTCATAGAAAAGTCTCATATTGTATTTGAGGATTTTTCTGTTTCTGGAATAGACTTCATCTTTATTTTGACTTATCTTTTATTAAATATTGGAACAATTCTAAGTTATCAGGTCATCTAATAGGGACAAATACACATGACAATAGCCCATGATTCAGTTTCTTTCAGGTTTACTGTTGCAAAATTATCATTAAATATGCATTTGTTTACCAGTCTAAAATTTACTTACACCATTGTGAAAGAAATGAGAATGGCAATGAGAAAAGTTTGTTAATCTTCTAAATGGGCTGTTCTGCTATTTGCTGCTATCATTGATAAGGTAGATAAGCTTCACCTGTTTGAAAGAGTAGTGCAGGTGAAAGATATGAATTTAGACAAGTTTTTGTCTGTTATACAAAACAACGCATTTAATGCAGAGATAAGATCACTCCTGCCTGTGGAAAATTAGTATACTTTGTATTCATTTCTTCACTGTATTTTTTTTTTACTATCCTCTATTCTGTTTGTTTTTATACATGAGAAAAGATCAAGTAATTTGCTGAAAGGATCAAGTAATTTGCTATTATATAAAAGTATTTATATATTTGTACAGAAATATAATAACATGTAGTTTGTTTCATGGCTGGTGAAGCAAGTTGAGTTCCTTTCAAAAGTGAAGAAAAAAGTTATTTGTATCTATTTGTACTGAAATGTTAACAAATAGGTTGCCATTTTATCCTTACAAAAGAGGTCCAGGCTATGTCTTTAGGTAGGAAAAGGACAAGCTCACAAGTGTAGTTATGGGGGTGTAATAGAATCTTCTGGGTATATCATAATGACCAGAAATGCATTCGCAATCAAAAAAATGATTAATGTGTATAAATATAATTCTAACATATAATTCTACATTTTTTTTACTTACTAGTCTGAAGTGCACTCTCAAACAAATAAATGAATTTGACACTATATTGTTAATGACCCCAAATGATTCTAATAGATGTCTGGTTTAGCTCTCTGCAAGTAAAAATTGTTATATACAGTGCTGAGAAGTCAATTTAAAGCATGTTTTGCAGTAAAAGGAAATGATGCTTCATTGGTGGTAAAAATAACTGAATGGCAAGAGAAAAGCTCTCAAAGGAAATGATACAAAGGCTTGTTAATCTTACTCAATAACAGACAAAAGAAATAACAAAGTATTTTTCTGAATTCCTAAATCAACTTTTTTCATTTTTTAATTATTCATTCTCCTGTGTAGAAAGAAGCAGGAAAATAACTTCATCCAGATTTTTTAAGGGACACAATTGTTCACATTTGCTTGGCAGTTAAAAGACTCTACATCTCTTCATAATCATGACAGAAATAGAGGAATTGATCCAAATGAACATGTAGGTTTGTATGCCATTTATCCCAAAGGAGTTGGGCCCCATAATCAGCTTTCAAAAATTGTTTCCAAGACCTTGCCATAGAATCTCGTGAAATCATTGTCCATATCAATAAAACCTATTTATGTTTCTTTCACGAGTGAAGTGCATTGTGTCACTCATCCCCACGCACACTCGTTCCATGTCACAAGTGTGTCCAGAATTTCTTTGAAAAAGCCTCTGAAAATGGTTGTACCGTATTTTTTTCGGAAATCACACTCTTATTTTGTAGCTATTCCCCTTGTGTAGCTACATAGACTGCAGGGTTGGACACCTTAAGGCTCTCAGAAGGTCTCTGGGAATGGCAGACACTACAGTGGTCCCTGTACATGGCTGTGACTTGAAGAGCTGCTAGGTAGACTTAGGTTTTTTGTTTGAAATACCTACCAATATAAACCAAAGGGTTTATAATTCTTGCTGACATGTTTGACAGTTATATATGTCTATATTTTTCTCTTCTCCACTTACAGCTGAAGCACACCATGATGTGTTTGTATCAGAGAATAATTTGTACAAGTGGATATGCTGTGTTCATATCTGATTCTTAAATGTGAATAATGAATTCTAATTTAGAGTCTTTTTTAGTTTTACTTCTCTTTCTGTTACAGAATAGTCACACAAAACTACACTTAATTATATGAAATGATGCCACTGATGTCCTGATTGCATTTAACAGTATGTAATAATTCTAGTGAACCAGAAGTGCAGCCTCTTATGTATTTAAGGAGGAAAAATGTGTAATCTCTGCCACAGTCATGATAACCTAGTACCATTTATATGTGAATTTATTTTTCTGTAGAATCCACTAATGAACTTCAAATTACAAGTTCCATCATCAATTTTAAATGTGCCTATATGTTAACTATAGTAGTACAACTCTCCTGCCGCAAAATACCTGAAGATGTTAGGTGTGTAGAAGTTATTTTCTTTGATGTCTTGTCTGTCATCATAAACAATAACTACTTACAGAGTTTAGGGAAAGCTACATTTTTTGTCCTAGCTCTTCTTCATGCAGGGAGCACCCTGCTCATACATAATAGTACTTTGTGAGATAGATTTTAACTATGAATCAGAAAACATATAGTAGGTTTAAAACATGAAATAAAATCAATACATTTTTATGAGGCATGTCACTGGTTAAGTGACAAAAAATATTCTGATAATCACTGGAAAAGAAAAGTCAAGGGTACATTTGAACCTGTCAGTTCAACACATTCCTGTCATCCCTTTAGGGGATATCATACAGCTTGACACCAACATTTAAGCTTTGAAAATTATGAGCTCATCTATTTCAAATGGGATGTCACATGTTCCCAAGTCTTTGCCATTACTTATATTGGAAGACAGAATGATCACTTTTGTCACATATTGATAGTGAATAAGATCTTTCATTTTCTTTTCTTTTTTTTCTTTTTTTCAGAATGAAGAACAAATTTTGGTATTTTGAATTTGGCACTTCAGAAACTTTCTCAGCCACCTGTAAGAAGCTGCATGAATCTGTAGAAATAGAAGTAAGAAATTGTTGCCTTTATCCTTGAAATGTCACTAGTTTGCCTGAAATGTAGGGAACAGGGAAGCAGGGAGTGCCTGAATCCAACAAGGCAAAGTAATGTACATCCTCTCGACCCTATATTCCAAATATTATTTTTATCATGTCTATTTGTAGTGTAGCCCTGAACACTGGATCAAAGTTCAGTTTGATGATTAGTGAAGTCTTAATACTGTAGACAAGGTCAAGAGGTGAACTATAACATTAGAAATCAATAGGGAGTGTGGCTAGGTCAGATGGAAAAATGAAAGACTGTTGTAGGGAGTGGAAGCTGCTGCAGGATTAAAATAAAAAAAAAATCTTATTATTTCTAGGTCCCAAGTTTTTATAACCTTTAAAACTCAATTCCCTAAAATTGTACTTACTTTTCTGAATAAAGGTTAAAGAATATATATTTTTTTGAATCATTCCCCTTCATTAACTATCTTTTCTCTCTCTGCACAAGGGGTCATCTTTCCATTATACACTGAGCATTAACTGAAAAGACACAGGATAGTTAAAGAAAAAAAAAGGAATTTAAAATAATGTGATACTGCTACTTTGATGACTGGTAGAATAAGTGGCTTCATTAGGCAAACTGTTTGAGGGGGGCAGTGATACTTAAAAATAAATGAAAAATGAGTGAAGCTACAAACTTGGGAATTTAAGTTAAATAATGAAGCTGTTTCTCAACAGGATTATGGTGCTTTTCTCTACCAATAGTTATGAAAAATTGCATGTCAAATAGGTGTTTCTATAGTTGTATGAGACAGCCTGAAAGGTATGATAAGAGCTGTTAGTCTGGTCAAAGCCTGATGAAGCACTTAAATGATCTGAAAGGACCATGATAGTAGAAAAGAGGATACTGAGATTGAAATTTTAAGTCTCTTATGCTGTAAGAGACTTTGATATCTGTTGTTATATTTCTTCTTAAAATGGAAAAGTACTCGGATAAATTCATTTAAAAGCAAAACAAAATAAAATCTGATTTTGCTTTCCAAGAGAGTGCTTCACACATTTGCATCCAAAAATGCAGCCTGAAAAGTGCCTGATTGTTATTGGAAAGATGGGTTATCCATACTGATTGGATTTGATTTGAATGTCCCGCAGGTTAAGTATATGATTAAGTATAAATTCAAGAGCAAATTTTCCCCCCAAAATATTTATATCATGCTAAAATTTTGCATAGTTTAACACTTAGTAAGATAAGTTCTTCTTTAGTCCTCTATTGGTAGCCACTGAATGAGTGATAAAATGTTGTTCATGTCTTATAATTACAAATGAATGATGTTGCTGATGCAAGTTTTATTACTATTAACAATTAATACCAATAAAATTATTGCATGCATATTTAAGATATATTTATTAATATTAATTTCATTTGTGCTGGCTGTTATAATTAGTCCTACAATTAGGAAGGCAAGCAAATCAGATGGGAAACAGTTTCCAAAATTTTTGCAGAAGAATGTTAGGAAGAGGTTATTTAGGGGCATTATAATGAGTAAATTATAAATAAGCAAGCAATACTTACCAATATACTTGTATTTATTTAACATTTCTCATTTTTATATTATAAATACTTGGGTACAATTATGTTATCAGGTATTTAAACCTACGACCCTTTTTCAGGGCTTTGGGATGTTGCTGTAAATGAAAGCTTGAAGAATTGCACCACATTTCACTCTTAATCAACTGCACACAGAATGCATATGCTCTGCACTCTGTTTTTGAATGAACGAAGTGCATTGAGGTTAGGGATCTGTATCTCTGAGCTGGGAGAAGACAATGAAAAATTCTGCAGTCAGTTGTTTGTTCAGCCACATATTTGATTTCTAAACTGACTAAGAATGGTTTTCCTGATACACATCCATGTGTCTTAAATCCTTTTATTCTTCTGTTTGAGATGCAGGACACTAAATCCATCTACTAAATTTTGTATTTAAGATATGGGAAAATTTGTCTATTTGGTAAGGGCGAAAAGTGGTGTAGGCTAAGATATTAAACAAAAATCCCCAAATTGAGATCTAAAATGGTGATGAGGATTCATAGATTTTAAAGGAAAAAAAATAGTGCTTTTTAAACATATTGTGTTAGTAAATGAGGTTTAAGACTTTACAGATTACCAGTTTACACTTTATTTCCACTTCAAAAAGAAAAGTGAAGTGCATGTAGCAAACAACTAGACCCATTAGAAGTGGAGATGGTATGGGATGTACCTGCAGACCTATAACAGCCCCACATGACCAGAGCAAGTATAGGATATTGCCTGGTAGTAATTGGTGGGGGAAAGAGGTTATGTTCTTTTGCATACTGTTGCACTTGCTGAGACAGCAAAGCCTTTCACCTGTTTACAAGCACAGCTATGTTCTCAACCTAGAGAAGTTCTAAGTATTTTAATACAATGAATGAAATGCAAAAGATAATGTCAAAAAGCGAACTGACACCAGTAACCTCCAAAAAAAAAAAAATAGAATGGTAAGCACTATAGTTTAATCTTAAACTGTGGTTTATGCATTTTAAAAACATGCTTTAATATTTGGCAGCGTCCTTGTATTCCTAAAAATAAAATAAAGAAGCAAGGTACATCTGCACTGCGCTGCTGTAGCATATGAATGTGTCAGGACAGCACAAGGTACCTGTAGTGCAAACTTCTTGTCTATGTACGAACAAAAGAAATACTCCTTTACTAATTTGGGAAGTTCCTCATCACTGTGGGACTCTGAGGCCGAGGCAAATAATTGTCTCAGTGTACTACCTGCTGTGTTCAATATTGAGTGAAAATGGAAGCCAGACCCTGCGCCATCCTATTTCACAAGCCTTCTTTTATTTAAATAATTCCAGTCGGTTTGGGGGACGCCAGACCTTTATAAATTAACAGCAGGGAAATACCAAAGGTGTCAGATTGCATATTTATCATCTTTCTCGTGTAATACTTAAATATGTATTAAGAAGTGACTGACATAAATTAGGCAGATTTCAGAAGCCACAGGCCGTGGCTTGTAGAGGACCCCCTTCTGCTTGACATTTCATCCTTGTCAAAGATCAAATTATTTTAATTTAGGCTGCAAATTATAAGGAATGAAGACTTCTTTGTGGGAATTCCCTGTGGTAATCTGACTTTTGTTGTTACTGCTGCTTGTCAGTGTGCAAAAGATATAATATGCATGCAAATAAGGTTAAAAAATATGTACTATCTAATTATCCAGCCAGTACATTCCACTTGAAGACAGTGGGAGGCCTGACACACAGTATGTGTTTGATTCATTGAGGCCTGCAGGGTATTTACACAAGATTACTTTTAATTATGAAATTAATATCTGTTTATCTAGAATGTATAGCAGTAAGTGAGCATACACATGAGCAGAATTTTTAGTAAAATAAATCATCTCAATATTTAATACATATAAAATATAGGAAAAAAGCATGGATTTACTTCCGAAGTAAGAGTGAAGATCCCTTTTATTTTTAATTTTGAAAAACTTTCAAGTACATTTGCTACCACAACTGCCAACTCAGTTCCAGATGTGTCCTTTCATTGTAAAAGTTTACTATATGAATAAAATCCAGGGGTTTAACATATAATTCTGAAAGATCAAGTTTGAAAGAGAAATCTTAATATTGAAATTGTTTTCTTTCTAGATGTGCAAATCTGTCAGAAGAATTAGAAAAATGTCGAATGTACATTATAAAATAGTTATGACTTGTGGTCTGAGTAAATTCAGATGAAATGAATAAGTATATGTAGCCATTTGTGAGCTATGTAATAAAGTCTTAGATAAACAGAGAAAAAGGTGCCAGTGGCCCACAGAGCAGCAAGTTGTAAGATGTCAGTGGACTATTACTGAAGCATGGTCAATTATTTTGCCAGTTTTCTTCCTGATTATTGTATATTGGAATTACAAAGTAAGGCTCTTAATCAATTTTAAATGCATGACTGGAGCCCCTACTGGCCTGAAAAACCCCTACCAATGCTCAAGTTCTACACTCAAGGAGTATGAACTAATGCATTAAAATATGCAGTTTATACATAATAACGTATGTGACTTGGCAGAATATCTCTGTGTTTTAGCGATGTTGTGAGGCATGAAGTATCTTTAATAAGAAAGTGAACCCTGGGACCTTTGGCTTAGGTCTGGATACTTGCCTTCCCAATGCATATTCAAATATGTTCCCAAATGTAGTAACCAAAGCTGAGTCTCTTTTTCTCAGTGGAGGCTGTACTGCCAGCTGAGAATGTGTCACAGTTTCACTGCAAACAGGCTCTGTAAGTGAAAGTCCAGTCTCCTACAAGTATCTCCTAGAAGCACTACGTAATGTGCAAGTTTTGCCTTTGGATTGACAGTAACATCTGTTGGCTGTTCTATGCTAAAACCCTTTTTCATTAAGCTATATATATTAAACATAACCAGAAATGTGGTGTATGAAAACTCTTTTATATTAATTTTCATATGAAGGGGAATAATCTGCTATAATGCCAAATGTCATTATAAAATCTTAAGATAGACAAGTTAGCTGAAAGACAGCTTACCAGTTATTGTGGTGGTAATTTTTGCAATAAATATGTTTCTCTGCTACTACCTGCAGCGAATCCACAAATGTTTCACATGGGTCAGTGAGTACACAAAAATAACAGTCTGGTTCTACCAAATGGTCCCACACTTAATCAAGAAATCAAGAGCTGAATAGTAATCATGTTTTGCCTGCTGAATGAGGATCTATTCACATTTCATACCTCTTTTCCAGATATAAATATATATCTTAGGTGCAAATCTTAAATAAACCATTAACAGTGTGTAGAGCAATGAATTGCTAAAGAAAAAAAGCTGGTAGGCAGAACATTCTGATTTTTCTTTCTCTTTTACTGCTTTCTCTCTCCCTCTCTCTTACTCTTTTTCTCCCCTTGCTAATCAGTGTGATGGAATTCAGCTAGACTTAATCAATATTTCTCTGGAAGGAATTGCCATTCTCAACATCCCAAGCATGCATGGCGGGTCAAATCTCTGGGGAGAGACAAAGAAAAGACGTAGCCATCGCCGGACAGAAAAGAAGAGGTCAGATAAAAGAACAACTGTCACAGATGCCAAGGAATTGAAGTTTGTATGCCAAGGTAAGCTTACGGATGAATATAGGCTATCTGGTTTCATACAATCAACTCTGTTATTTAATTGCAATTGTATTGCTTCTTCTCAAGAGTAAAGATGAACAGTTCTTAGCTTTTTCTTCTTGTGTGTGTGCTTAGCTTTCTGATGGCAAGTGCTGGAGAAAAGACATGCTGACAATAGCAATCTAAATACTCCCCAACCTGCCTTTCTTAGGATATTACATGTAAAACAGAGTAAGCACAGTATGTGGCACTGTTTGCTGCTATTATATTCAATCGAAAAATGCCTGCAGGTTTTTAGAGTCAAAAAAAAATGCTAGCCGTAAGTGTCAATATGCATTAAAACTAGGCACAATCTTTCCCTTTTTCTAACAAACTTTTTCCTAAGAAGTGGAAAGGGCTGTGGAAAACTGCTTAATGCTAAGAAGAAGCTGTCTACACATTTGATGCTACCATACTATGATGCTGTATGCAATTCTTGATTCTATACACTGTATCTTGCCTGGGAATGATCCTGCCTTTCAAGACGCATATGCTTTTCTGTTGATAAGAAATTTCTCTGTAAATTTTATTATTAATCACAACCTCTGAGGAAACATTACAATAAATTATAATCACTACTATATAGCTATACCAGCTGAGTAGTATGTGTTGTAACACACCATAAAACATCAGAAATTATGCAGACTAATGCAGCAAAGGTTCTCATACCAACGGATCAAAGTACCAAACTTCTCTTTACTTTTTGTCCTGTGGAAAGGAGCAGCTTTTGCTTTTGTTTTTAGGACATTCATAGACTGAATTAAGGTTAGGATTTAAATATTTTGAGTTTTATTTTAATCCTTTTTCTAGCTTGGATAACTTATTTTGTGTGTCCTATGGGTAGTAATTTTAAAGTTACCATTTATATCTTAGTTAATCACAATATGTCACAATATGTTTAATTTAGCTAATTTATTTAGATGAGATAGGCTTAGAAAAAAATAAATTTCTGTGACCTGGAGACTGTAGTAGGTCCTAAGGTTTTCAAGGTTTTCTTTCGGTCTTGGCAAGTTGCAATATGAACACCTTATCTCAGAGCAAGTTAGCAACATGCTCTGTCAATTGAAGTCTTATCAAATGCTAAGTTCCTACTACTTCAGTATACTTTACTATCCCTATATAAAACCTGAAAACACAAGTAACATGGACATCAGGTTTTAAGGAAAAAAAATGATTTGTTCTATGGATCCACTCCTATGGCATATTGCAAAGAGCAGCCTTCTAATTTTGCCAGCTAGAATAGATACACAGGTTAGAGTAAGCTTTTTCATCTCTGTGTTCAAGAATATTGCTGAATAATGGAATTCAATCTATTTTAAGTCCAGGCTTATCAAAGAGCTTTGATAAATCTAAATCTATCCACTGTGGAAACAGCTGACTTCCTGTCTACACTCAGGTAATACAATTCCTTCACTAGCATTAGACAAGTATATCCTTAGCTGTTGTCTAGGATGATTGTTTTCTTAGGCTTGTGTTATTTTAGTATGAAAGATTTTTTTTGCAGAATGATAATGCCTCGTGCAGAAATATGTCTTGTTGGATGGGGAAACAAGGTTAAATGCACAACTGTTTGTTAACTTTTGTTTGTTTACTTACATATTCAGATACAAATAAAACTTTTGAGGAACTCAGTCTAACAAAACACTGTTTTTTGGGAAGCTGTAGACTAACATACACATTTTTAGTTTTTCATTTAGATATTGCTCTATCAGGTTTATTCTTAGAATCTAATCCTTATATTCGGGTCTGGAATACTGTTTGTATTCAGTTTTAGTCCTGTCACTAATACTTGTCACTACAGCACTGCAACTATATTTTCTTGTAACTGTTCTGTTACAATTTACAGAAGAAACTATCTTTCAACAGATGAAACTATCTGTTGAACTATCTTTCAGCAGATCAAACAGATTTTGATTTTCTTTCATTTAAATTAAAAATGTCATGAAATTGACTATGTCTCATCCACAGTCAATTCATAATAATAAATAAAATTAACTATATATTTGTGTTGAAGTTGGTGCAGGGGTGTGATATAGGTAGCATTTTCACTTTATGACTATGCCACTTGCAGTGTGGTTTCTCTATTGCTTTTTTCATCTCCTAGTATATACATACCTATGGAATATTTATCCACAACTGTATTTTTTTCTTGAACACAGAATCTCTGTTGTAATTGTGAACTATCCTCGAGCATTATTTGGATAGGATTTTTGTTTGGATGTACACAAATATTGGAAAATACAAAAAATAAGTGTTTTAGAAAGATGAACATACTGCATATAAACTCAAGTTTAAATTCAGATACATAAATGTAAATAGTTGAGCTACTTGTCATTTGGAAATGACATCCAAAACATAAGACGAATCATGAAAACATCTTCCATAAGATATATACCACTTCTGTTAGGAGTTAAACAGTAAAATGATCTTCCCAGAGATACTAAGTAAAATTTTCAAACTTTTAATTTCTATATTTAGTATTTGTGATAAAAAATATAATTTTGAAAATTTGTCTAATATATATTTTTAATAGAGTGTGATTCCTTTGGGGAAAACGTTGTTATACTTTGATTTGCTTTCACTGCTGAAGTGATCAGAACCCAGTCTATAAATGGGATATCTTCACTGAGTTACAGTCTTAAACCTTTAATGCAAACATCCACCAGTAAATTGTTTTGGATAAGCAGTAAAGTCACCTCATTGGACACTAGTCGAAGTTTTTAAACATTAGTATTAATTCAAAAAGACCTTAACCTCTAAATCTTTTGGTGGAAGGATATGTCTTCCTCTTTACTTTGTACTGCACGTGGCACAGTGATACTTAACTAAGTACTTAACAAACCAGACACGCTTGTTTGTTGGGGGAGCTGCAACGAGCTCTTATTTAGCAGTGTGCTAGACTGGCAGATTGATTCAAGACAATGTACATTCATGTGACAGCATCTAGGCATAAACCAAGCTTATCAAGATGATTCAATAACTCTGTGCAGAAATCTCAGTTAATAACCGCATTATGAATTTCTGAATGGAAATGCAGAAGTTTTAGGAATAAACTAATCTGTATACACAGTTTACTATATTCAAAAATAGGAGAAATGCAAACTGTGAAGGCCTTAGAGCATCCCAAAAGATCTGTACATAGTAGAAGAGGAAAAAAAATGCCATATTCATTAGGTATGAAATTCAAGTCTAAGGAAAAGATAACCATTAACATGTTATAGTGAAAAATAATTAGAAATAGCTGTTTCGTAACCTATGTTAGATATTCAGCTACAGGAAGAACATGGTTTGCTGGAGCATCTAAGTAAAATCATTTAATTACTTGCTGCCTTGACAATCCTATTTTAGGATGTACACATATATAGCTGATGGAAACAAACAGTCCTGCTATAATCCAGTTCTACCAATTTTACTAATCAGTGTTGTGAGTTATATATGCTCCTTTAGAGAAAAAAAAAAGTAAACTAGCTTATGTTAATCATAATATTTTTAAGAACCTGTGAATATGTTTGAAATTCAGAATTCTAATTCAGAATTTTCTCAGCAAGGAAAACCAGTGAGTGAATCAATGAAATACAAAAAAGAAATAATAGTTACACACTCTCCTAAGTTAGGCTTGGAGTCATTAAAATAGGCTACAGTCTGGCATAAACACTGTCTAGTGTTTGAGACATCTTGCAAAACACTTACAGTCCTTCTGCAGAAAGAGCCTCTACAAAAGCTGAGGTACATGTCTTTATTCAAAACAAAGATATAGACAGCATATATATGGTGGCTTTGCAGGGTTCTGTTTGTGATATTTCTGTGGAAAGCAGTAGAAAAAGAACAATGAATCCAAGAAAGGAGGATGCAGCATGCACAATAATAGAAAATCTCTTCCTTTTTTAAGACTAAAATGAAGAGAAAGACAGCTTTTATGGCTGAATTTTGGCTAGTAAAGAGCCAAAAAAGAAGCAAAGAAAATGACTTCAGCTTAAGCCTTCCTATATTTAAAGGGGAAAGTCTTTTGTCTTTAGTTGTAAGAAGAATGAATGATGAAAAATCTAACACTGGTACACTTGTCCTAATAAAAGGAACCCCAAAAAAGATGTGTATGGAGTATTTCAACTAACACAATAAATCTGAAAAGGAAATGGGGAACAAATATATAGTAATCAGTAAAATAAGTTAAATTTAAAAGGGTAATGGAAGATAATGATATGCCTTATTTTATAGAAAAGGTAAAATGGAAGGAAGACCTGTATGCATGCTTGTGCATCTATTTAAAATGGACTATTTATTCATTGGTGATGGAAATGTAAGGTCAAAACATTAAATGAATGAAATTTAGGAGGAGTGTCCCGTATTATTTCATTTAGGCTACTATAAAACATACATGGATATTATTTCTGTAGTGTAAATTTAGGAAATTTCTATGTGCAGCAGGTTATAGTGTTGCATGAACCTAAAATTCTTTGAATGCTTGGCTCACCCATTAATTTCATTTCATTATATACCTGATCTCTCTGTTTAGAAAAAAAAAAAAGTGCAGAAGCTTCTTTATATGAAATTTCCATCATTTCTTAAGTTTTGTTTTCAACACTTTCTGTCCTTGATTGAAACCAGAACGATATAGAAAATCCCTGAATGAACAAGTTAACTCCTCTTATACAGATATTTCTTAAAATGTTTGAAATAAATTTCTAAATATATCCACACTAGGTTTTTGCCCTGTCCACAAATACACCCAGAACCATACTGAACACTTTAAAATGTAAGCTTAAGCTCTAAGCTAGACATCACATATTTCTGTCTGAATTTTCTTGTTAAAATACATGAGCACATATTGTATATGGTAAATCAAATCCTTGTGAGCACTGTCGAAGTTAGGGAGCCATTAATCTCAGCTGACTTCAGTGTCTAGAAGTCAAGTCTATAGTCAATAGACAGAGAGAGTGTCACCTCAAGAGGAGTGTTTATCCTGTGTAAGGGTCTAAGACAGGCAGGATAAATTGCTCCCTGGAGGTGCCTCTCCGTTTACTATAAGGGGATCCTAACTGCCTGGCTAGGTTAAACACCTTGCTTCCAGCTGACTAGACAGCTAGATGAATTTCTGTATGTGCTGCACATGACAGCAGTTCATAAAATATATAAACAGTCCTTGAAGCAGGAATGGCAACCAGTTGCCTCTCTGCTAGATGAGCCTTGTTGAGCTAAGTTGTTAGGACATCAGGACAGGCCCTCTCTCTTCTGGGCCTGTCCTGATGTGTCCTATATCCCTCATGAATTCCATAGTCACTAATCCGTTACACAGAAAGGTCCCCAGCAAAATATATCTTGTCAGTGTGTGCAGATCCTACTTGGACTATGGCTTACACTCCTGGAGGGGATAAAGTAGGAGAATGTCTGTTTGGGAGATTATGGTATTGGCCGTGCTTTAAATAGGGTAGTTCTCAGTTGGTATGATATCCTGCCTCATCTTTAGTTTGGATTATATTGTCCAAACTTCAGCTATATTGTCACCTCAGAAGTTCTGAATGCCAGGCTGCATATCGAGTTCCCTTCTATGCATTAGTCTTGCAGACCTTGGTTATTGTGCATTTTCTTGTCAAGTTGCAAGTCATCACCTGATCATCAGTAACAAGCTGCTTTGCTGGACAGGTTGCTCTATACCTCTAGTAGGAATGCAGCAGGTTCTGGGAGCTGCTGCCTCTTTGAGAGCAGCTGCACACTGTAGCTCATAAGTGTGCAAGGTGGTGGTTTCTGGCTTTGACAAGGCTGAAGACTCTGCAGGGGCAAGGAAAACTTACCAGTTTACTCCCTGTAGAAAACATCTGTTCCTGTGAATCCAGGACCTGCTCTTTGCAAAAGGCAAGATGAAGCCATCAGCTGCTTCTGCTGAAACAGCAACTTCCAGCTCTTACTGGTCCTTCCAGAAGCTATGGAGCAGCAATCTTCATTTTGTGATGTGCTACCACGAGTCAGCAGTATGTTAGCTCCTTGGAGGCAACGGCTTAAATTTAAGAAGAGTTAAACATCCTTCAGTTCTATTACATTAGCAAACTTCCACCTCTTCCGTACCTCTCTAGCAGTATGTTTAGACACCATATAGAGGTGACAAAAGCGCTAAACTACTCAGCTTGGCAAAATAAAATGGCATCAGTAAACATGGCTTGAATAAGACTTATATGTAGAAATAAAATTTTCCTTAATCAATACTTAGGTTCTGGCAGACAGACTAGGTTGATATACACTTGCAGAAATTCTGCGTTTAGCCTCATATTAGCTACAGAAGATGTGATAGATTTGGGTCCTTTCTTTTATTATATACCTATATTCATTGGAAGGGAAAAGGGGTAAATGTTGCTTTGTTTTATATCCTTAGTTAAATTTTGCTTTGTACCCATTAGTTTGCAAGATCTGAAAAGGAAATTTCTGTTCATTTTTATCGAGCTGTAAAGATAGTGCTTTTCTCCCCAAAGAATGTGGACAGGCACATTTTAATATGCAATTAAAAAATCCTATGTCCATCTTTTTCCTTCATGGCAGTGAAACTTCAGGTTCTTGCTTTTTCTCTGTATACTATATTACTGTATAGTCTGTATACAGAAAAGGTGCTTTAGAAAAAGCCTTACTCATACAAGCAAGCCCATCAACTTGAGGGATGGAGTCCATAATTCATAATACAGCTTAAATCTTTTAGAAATATAAATACTGTTTCAGGTATCTGTGAAATACTGATTTTTATTATTATTAGGAAGTAGTAGCAGCTTGAAAAATGAATTGACACTCTGATTTGGATTTATATTTATAAACTATGTATGTATGTTTCTGCGCAATATAGATCATAGTAGAAAAACAATTTCCTTTTATTTACAAGGCAATTGAGATTGTCATTATATTATACCTTTTGGTGCACAGAGTGTTCATTTTCTTTCAAGCGTTATTCATCGAAAGAGGATAATTATGGTGTATTTCAGAGACTGCCAGAAGGAAAATGTATCTTTGAAAAGTTTCATTTCCCTTAAGTTGCTCATTTTCTATAGGAAGACAGAGCTATTAAGTAACATGCCCATGACAAAGATTGATTAAAATGGCATAAAGGACTATCTTATCTCTAAGTACAGGGATTTACATGTGTAGCTCCCATGACTTTAAATGCAGTAGGTGAAATTAACTCTAGCTATTATATGAAAAAAAGCTCAAGTAAATTGGTTTGTTCAGAGAACAAGGTGAGGATGGGAGGGATAGCACAGTCAGTACTGCCTGGCAAGCAGGAAGTTATTTGTTCTTCTAGGGGGCACCTATAGTGCATATATAGCATATGTAGTGCATATATAGCATGCAGGTATGTCCAGCCAAGTCCTATCTGGCAAGGCATTTTTCTGGTGAGACACAGCTAATCTGCTAAGTAGCAAAGGTAGCACCTTGCTGCTGTGATTGAGCTCCTGCTCTTCAGCCAGCTCCATAGAACAGCCTAGGCTCCTCTAAGGTGCACCAGTAAATTTAGTCTTATGTGGAACAAGGGAGGTGCCTTCTGTGCAGGATCTGATGCTTACTTTGAGATATGGTGGCCCAGTCTGTCCTCTCCACCACCACACATAGAAGACTTGTTTATCTTATGTGAAGACAAACGTTTACTGAAGACTCGTGACCTGCTCTGCAGGAGCCCCAGTGCCTAATTCTGCTTAGCAGGGAACCTTTCATGGCACTTAGGCCTCATTAACCCAATACTTTCATTTCTGAGAACCAAATAGTTAAGATTAGTTAAGATTCATATTTCTTATCTTAAAAAATTCAAAAGATACTGTTTTTTTCTTTTTCTTATTGCAGTAACAAATATCATTTTCACGATAGTAAAACATAGAAAACTTATATAGTGCTCTTTAACCTGCCCTCCTCACTTTTAGTACTAAAGGCAACAGTTTTGCTGATGTTTATCTGTGGAAAAAAAAGACTTTTAGTTGAAAATGCACCTTATAGAATGCAAAGCTACAATAATTAGCTTTTGCTATATGAGAGGAGAGGCTTCTCTTTCCTAAGCTTCTCGGTGTCATCCATCCATGTTGGTCTTTTCCCTGACAGTAGCACTACTACTGTATGTTGGCAGCCTTTCCAGTAGGGTGACAATATCATGCTGAAAAATGAGAAAAAACAAATACATATATATATATACACACATATATATAAGCATATATAGAGAGCTGTGTCAGATCTGTTTAATTGAAATTTTAAATTTTGTGTTCACATAAATGTGCAATCTTTGTGTAGTTCAGCATGTAAATAGAAGACAATGCTTCATTGGATCCATATTCTGCATTGATTTATGTACACAAACACACACACACCCCTCTTTTTTCCAAATAACAGATTCTCATATTTTTGTAGAGCTTAATTTTTATGAGTAGCAATTATTGCAGAAGTGTTAGACCAGTCTGGGAATAGAAACAAGCGTTCATCTTAGTTATAAAATAACCATATTCTCTTATGCTACTTTGGTAAGGAGTTTTTCTTTAATTGACAAAGTGGAAACATCTGTTGCTGTCTGCAACTATCCTTTGAGTTTCATACTGTTTTTATAATTCATTTGTTTCCTTGCTTAAGAAGTTTTTCTTCTAAATACTTACAAAAAGTCATCAATTAGCTAACTACAACAGGTGTTTCCTTTCTTGGGGAGAGGAATGCATATGATTATTGTAATTTAGATTCCTATGTGAGTTAAGGAATTGCTGTGTTGAAAACAGTGCAAACACATGCAAATGATAAAAAATAAAGTAGAAATGTTGGATACATTTAAGATTGAGACCGTTTTAACCCTTTCAGACTTTGTTCCAATATGAATGCTGTAGATGTTTGCTATCCCTTTAAAAATGAAAGCTAAATGTGATCAAATATGTACTTATATGGTTTAGATTTATAGTAGTATTTTCTGATGCCAAACATATGCTTTTATATTGTGACCTTTGTGAAAAAAGCTGCAGTAACCATTCTAAAATATTCAATTTGTTTAATGGCAGACAAGTATTCCCTGGGAATGTCTGAGTGTATTACTCACATTGTTTGCTCACTTAACCCTGCCCCAGGTGCCTTAAGATGAAAGATTCAGAAATAAAAATAGAATAGCCTAGCTGATCATTTTTGGCTGCTTTAACATATAATCATATCCTCTAATCCATTCTAGTCTCTTATTACTTGTTAATATAAAATGTCAAGTTCTTTGAGTGTTTGTGAAAGGTGTTGTATTGACAGCAATTCAATTTTGAATAACAACAGGAGAGGGAACTGCACTTAATATACACATTTATCCTTTTAATAAAAAGATAAATAAAATATTCTAAAAATATTTGTGGTAGGAGTTATTTGATTAGCACCACCAGTAAGACCAGTATGTTGGATGTACATACTCTGGCATTACTTGAGACAGAAGTGGGATATACAGGATAAATTAGTGTTTGTGGATGAGGAAGAGTACATTTTAGACCAAAAATGTCATTTTCAGTCTGTTTTAAATTGATGATTTTTTCTAATCTTTTTCCTTACTCTGCAGAGAATCAGAGTTTTCAGGTATGTACAACTGTAAATATATTTAGGAAGCCTGCAAGTATTTTTCTAGTGAATAATTGCTTTGCATAGAACGTTTTTTTCATATATATTCTTATGATCAATTTAAAGATGCATTTTTCCTTTTTGAACTTCTTTTCTTCATATGAATATTCCTCATCTGCTACGGAATACTGTATAGCAAAAGCATGTGTCCCAAGCACACCTACCAAAAAAGCAGTGCTTGCTCCTAGTGTTGCTTCAATCATGTTTTCTCAGAGACCGAGCGCAAGTCCGGTGTTTTAGAGTGCTTGTACTAGTGATAAGCCAACATAAAGGAAAGCAGATTTAGTCATACCATGTCTTCTCAGTGATCTGTTCCATTTTTACTTGTTGCCTTTAAATTGTAGTCTCCCTCCTGATACAGTTAAGCATTGCCAACCACCAGGCTGTTTATAAGAACACATTGTAAAGTCAGGTGAATTGGAAAGTATGACCTGCCCAACAAATTAATGGCATTGTGAGGTGCTGCCTGCTGGGCTGAAAATAAATTGTAGGAAAATATAGGAAGACAGGTAATGGGCACTAGCTATGCTGTACAACACTTTTCAAACTGCTGCTGACTGTGTGCCAATAGATATGGCAATAACTGTCAACAAGATTTACAATACTTTCACATTTACACAGTGAGAGTAGAAAGGTTGAAAGAATTCTATATTGTTATTTAAACTTTAGCGCCAACTATTTCTGGACCTACAATTTTCAGGCAACAGAGTTGCAAACACACTGCTTGTCTTTCATATGTGACAGTGGGAGGGTTTATTATCATCATCTGAAGTCCTTGAAATTAGACATAGGAAAAATAGCAGTAAAGCAGAGATATATACTTGTAAAATCCAGGTAGGTGTGGATTTTTCCATTTGTTGTATATGTTGTGATTTCTCTTGTACTAAATCATACTACCTGTGTATAGCCTCAGCTATTGGCTCCTGCAGGGCAGAAATTTTCTAGCTATGCTTCTTTGTCAGATATGGAGAAGCATATCTTAATTGTGTTGGCTTTGTGTCCTCACTGGAGATGCATTCCTTGCTGCAGAGAGCTTCAAGATGTGAAATGAACAATTTTACAGCCCTTATGCAAGACTCAGGAGTGGTTATGTCACCATCAGATGTATATACCATATACATGAATGGTATATAACCATTCAGATGTATCTTTACATAGTTCTTAGCAGTACAGAGATGGTAAAATTAGAGTATTGAGCTGATTTATTTTTGTGTTTGTCCATCTTCACTGAAATTCTGAGACATCTGCTGTGTGCACAGCTGTTGTTTTCTAGTGAAAACTCTAGTTGCTAGCAAGATAAGTTCTTCCCATCTCATCAGAAAGGCTTGCTTATGGTTTTCAGTGGTTTCAGCTTCTAACCAGTAGCTTCTTTAAAAGATGGACTAGAACAGATATGGATGTTTAATAAATCACAGAAGATTTCTTTGTGTGATTAATATGATTCTGATGACCATTTTTTGTGAGCCTAATATGCTACTGAGTACAGGAACAGAAATGAGAATAATAAGAAAAATAGCCTCCAATGAATAACCAAAGGCTGACCAAACCATTCTGTGCATTACTTTATATGAATTGTATGAACTAATTGATAGTTAGTGATTATTACATTTGCACTGTAACATCTGTAGGTCTCAGGTACTAGGTATATAAAAATAAATGCAGATCAAATGGACATTTCCTACTTGAAGAATCATAGAACAATTTAGGTTGAAAGGAGTCTTCAAAGTCTCTCATCTAGTCCAACTCCCTGATTAGATCAGATTTCTCAGGGACTTTTCTAAAATTTGCAGTCAAAAGAATATGAGGGTTTATAATCTAGAGTTCATTTGCTTAAATCTGAGAGTTTAATTCTTAAATGCAAGAATAAGGACAATCCATCATCATTCTGTATGTCACCTTAATTCAGCAGTCAGTATATTGTTTGTTTTATTTTCATATTTCTCATTCATTTGTTCATTCACCTTTGACTTAGTAGACACAACAGCCCTATGCCAGAGGCTCCTGATCTCTTAGAAAGATCTCTCTCTCTCTCCAGATCTCTTAGAAAGAGATGTCTGCTGCAGACCTGCTTTCTAAGAAGAGCCTTGATAATCCCATTCATATGTGAAATCAGTAGTATCATTTAAAACCTCAGTGCAAGAGTCACTATGGCTGGCAAATAGTCCACTGGAACAGTTCTATTTTCGTTTTCTTTTTAATATTCCCTAGTGTTTCATTCTTTTTTCTCTCTTGTATTTATAATTACCCATTTTGGCTAGATCAGGTGGAATCCTGATATGTTCATTAGTCCTCTACAGAATGGGTTAGCACATCGATGATCATAGTGGAATTGTGGTTGTATATATAATAAGAGGTAAAATAAATCAGATGCTTTCCCAAAACTAAAGCCTCTTCTAGAAGGTCTCGCCTCTATATATCCAGACTTAGGAAAGCAAATCTTTTTTAAAAACTTTGTTTTTCTCCTTATTGACTTCCTGCTTTCTGCCTATCTTAATTTTGATTTTATTTTTATATAATTCCCAGAAAAATTCCAAAAATTTAAAGCTTTCTGCATTGCAAAAAGATTTGCAACCCAGTAAAAATAATAACGGGCTCCCTGGAGTGCAAAGGGCTTCATGTTTAGATGGCCATCTAGAGATAGTCAAGAAGTTTCCGGCAAGTAACGATTCTGTATTGGACTGCGTGAAAAGCTCTTCATAACTCAAGTTGTTAAATAAACATATTTTACTCAGTTTGAAATATTTATTGCCAGTATGGAGATATTTAGAACCATTATCTAAAAAATGATAAAATGGATGATTAAGTCTTTAGAGCATCTTCTATTACTAAGGAACAATCAAGAATTTTTGTTACAATATCGGAAATCATATTAAGATTGTAGACACTTTATGAATTACTAAGACGTAATCAGAAGATATTTAAAACATCAAAAAATAATTGCTGTATAATTAATTTTGGGGTGATGGAGTTGATTAACCTAGCTCTGAAGCAATTTATGAAACTATTTTTTTTACATGTGAAAAAAAATCTATGGTTATTCTTGTATATACAATACATTTAGACTATAAAATTGCAGCTCAGTTATCAAAATGCATAGTGGGGCACTAATTTTGCTTTAGTTATCAACCCATGAGGCTACAAGACGTTTTATTTTTGAATATTGTCTTTCCGTAGTCTCTTTACTATAGTGAGGAATACAAATTCAGTCACAAAAAATCACTTTGAGACAGTTAAACTCAGTAGTTTTATATGTCCAAATTTATAAAATCGGATGCATGCAGAAGCTTTATTTGGGTGTATATACTAACTATACAAGATCATGTGTGACTCCTTGGGGTCATACATAGAATTCTGTTCTGTTTGTTGTTTGTTGTTTTTTTTAATCTGTATAAATTTCCTGCTTAGAATGTGTGGAAAGAATTCTTTCAATATAAGTAATAGAGGCTTGATAAAAGTGATCTCTTTATATAATCAGGTCTCCCTTATTGAAAAAGAGAACACTGAACATCAGCTTTCCAATATTACTGTGATAACCATTTGAAAAAAAAAAGTAATATTTACAATGTTGAAATTAAGGGTGATCTGGTGATTGTTGCATACCCCTCTTGAAGTATTTCATTGTGTTGCCAGAGGATTGTCTCAGAGTTATAACTCTTGGGAAGGCATTCTGGCTCACTTCTACTGACCATCCACTCTGAGTGAGCAAGGCCAGCTGCAGAGGTCGATGTGGTACATAAAATCCTAGAATCATAATGGTTGGAAAAGACCTTCAAGATCATCAAGTCCAGTCACTGCTTATCATTCTTTCTATTGATTCTCTTCAGCCATATTCTAAATCTGAATATCTGAGCTCATATACATAATTGCATTGGTCAAGTAATGTTTTTAAATCATTTCCTACTCATGTGAGTGGACTTTGAGGAAATTCTGCCTGCTCTGCTGAATTATTTTAACCTGCTGCATCTGGCAGACTTTGAGTTTTAGAGTTGCTTATCAGGGAATTCATGACAATTTGTTGGCAGTATCAGAACAGATGTAGATCAGATGGGGCATAGAGCACATTTGTCTAGGCTAGATTTCATTTGTATTCATGGAGCAGAAGTTTCATGGATGAGGTGGGATTGTTGTAAATAATTAGAGGTTCTGGATTTTAATCAGTAGTAGTAGTACCTTTCAGGGGTTTTTTTTTGTAATTTAGCAGTATGTTTGCTTAATATGTGAGTGCTTTACAGTTATTTATTTCTTTATAGGCTAGATAGTACATTGTGTAAAATCTGTCTTGAATAACTTCAGAAATGTGTTGATAGTATATCCTTTCAAAATCTGAAAAGTCCCCAAATTCACAGATGTTTCTTGAGAGTAATGTCAAGGTTTTGGATAGAGCTGAGAGATAGGTAGTTAAAAAAAATCACTTGACACTCAGCTCATGGAAAAAGATTTCTTCTGCTGTGGAAATAAAAGTACACTGTTAAAACAAAAGCTAATAGGAGAGAGACTGGCCTTTTAGCTTTAAAAGTGAAGGAACTACTTACAACAACTTGAAAGAGAGAGTGACATTGTGACCAGTGAATTCAAAAAATCACTACATTCCTTTCATTGTACATGCATTAGATATCTTTTGGTCCAGGCCTCATGTTTGATTTTTTTTTCTTTGATAGGAATTTGAGGTCTTCTTAACATATGCTCCATCATTATAGGAATCTGACAGATCTACGAAGCATATGACAACTTTGGCCAATGCAAGCTGCTAGATAATTGACAAAATGTTGCTAGATAATTGAAAAAGAAAAAATCCATTTAACTAACATATACTACTCGTACAGTGTGGTGGATGACATTGTTATATATCTGGCAACAAAATAAAAAAAGGCTGAGCACATTAAGTAGCATAGCTGGGTTGTCTTGGAAGAAATTGTAAGTCAGCTGTGTGCGTGCTTCTGCCCCTCGTTAGAAACTGTCTCAAGCTGTGTGTTATGACTCCCAAAATACATTAAATAAAGATTGGATAGTGCTTTTGTGATGGATTTGCATGATGGTAGAGATGTTGCAAGATTTATGCTGTAAAATATGTGTGTTTACAGTTGTTGTGTTTAGTATGTAATCTTAAATCTCACAAATGCTGCCTTAGTCTGAAAAGTTAACTCTACCAGTAAACAAAGTAAATCTCTTAATTCAGTGTTATGAAGTATATTTGTGTTTGTCGTGCATCAGCTGAAAACCTCCCAACAAGTATTTCGTAAACACCTGTGCAATCAAAGGACACTTACTAATGAGTATAGTAGACTATCCTTAATTGTGTAATAACTTCTATATGTAAACATTGGTTCCCATTAGTCTTTATTAATGCATTCTTCCTAGTAATGCAAACTTTGTGCATTAGATCAATGACATATTGAGATCACCCAACTTCTCATGTCAGTGGCTACTTTTTCTCCTTCTGTGACTCCTTGACCTCACACAGCAGCTGTTCATGCAGTGATTATCATCCAGTGGCGCATGCTGCTGTAGAGCAGACCTGCATTTTAGAAATAGAAATGTTAATTTAGCGTACATTTTCATTTTAAAATAATAAATTTAGAAATTTGAAGGTTAAGAAAAGAACACAAAAACATTATTTGAAAGCTTGTTTGTTTTCTTACAGTGTCTAAAGGTGGGTGAAATGGGGATACAGAACAGAATACTTTCTAATTGGCATGAGTTCAGCAAGCTCAAAATTGGTGCAAGGCTACAGGACTGCATAGCTAATAGTTTCTTTAGAAGACCACACACATTGCTGCACATGTGAGAGAAGTAAGCAGACAGATGTCCACATCCCCTGCTTTAATAATAATAATAATAACCCTTCAACCGAACACACTGAAAGCAAGGAAGACTCCCAAAGAAGTGTCACCTTTTTCCCCACTGAAAACCAAGTGCATTCCGGTAACTTTATACCTGATTTTTTCCTAGTCGAGGGATAAAGGTTGCATATCTGAGTGACATGTAACAAACCATCTTTTCAAGAGATTAATTTGTGTTCTTTTGTAATACAAAAATATTATCATTTTTATCTGTAGCAGAGCCATGAAAGTCATCTCTGCCTCCTGTAAGAAGGAACAAAAGGTGACCATTCTTTCACACTAAGAGGAAAACAAGATACCAGTAATGCAGACCAGAGTTATATGATGATATAAAGATATGATATTTAATAGTTTAGGAGGTATGTGAAATTAATAGGTGAAGTATCTGTTGTCTCTCCTCTTTCTAGCAGATGAGGCATCTTCTAATTTGGCCACACATGTAGTCTTCACCCACAGGAGTATTTCTGACTGATTTTTTTTCTGTAGAGAGCAGATCTTATGGTTTTCTGAAAAAATCTGGTTTCAGTAGAGGAGGTGGGTGGTTTTGGATTCTACTGGCTTCAGAAAAATACCTTCACTGAAACTCTAAAGGTTCAAAAATATATATATTTATATATATTGTTATATTTATATTTATATATTTTAATATTTATATGCATACACAAAAAGAACAATTGATTTTCATGTCTGTAGGATGTTAGTCATATTTTCTAATTTCTTGAAAGTGGACTGTTGCTGCCAGTTTTTGCAGCTTGCTACAGGTGAGAATAGCAAAAGCAGAATGTGATTTTTTTCTGGATTTTTTTGCAAGAGGAACAGTACATTATTTGCTACACATCTTTTGCATATAGAAAATTTCTTCCCAACCGTAAAAGTTAGAAATTCTCTTTCAACTTGAGAGTTAAGAACCTCTAAAACTTGCCTACTTTCACCTGAGCTGCTCTTCCAGCTCTTTCCTGGCATACTGATCAGGTTTTGAAATCCACATCACCACGTGAGATATGCAGCAAGAAATGTTTATATAGAAAGAGTCATGGTCTTTTAATTACAGACTGTGCTTGTGTTTATACTAATATCACAGCCATCAGTGGCGGCATCCATGCAGTGTCAGCAGTAATTAGCACTGCATATATAGGCCTCTACTCAGGAAGAAGTGCTGAGTATATGATTTAACAGCACTGTAAGTGCTCCTTCACTATCCCACACAAAAGCATTTTTAGTACAAATTAAGAGGGTCTGAAAAGGAGCTACTGTTTAAGGATGGCAGCTCTCCGAGCTTACTCTGCACTACCCAAAGTAAACACAGCCTGAGTTAGTGGAGAGGTTGAAGGTGATAGACATATAAGCTATATAATGTATCATGAGCAAGGGCACATCTCATTTGACTGAAAACATTTCAGTCTTCTTGACTTTGATGCCATTGTGACTATGGTTGTGCTTGTTAAGGATATAGGTCAGTATTAAGACACTTAGCACTTGCATTGTCTTATTTCAGACCTGCAATGCAGCCTAATGCATTGTAATGAATATGCGAATCCTCTCCATTACAGTGGTTACAACAAGCTGAGTATCATAAGTTATATGGGCTAATATAGTTTTATAAATTTGAACAAATCTGTCCATCAAAACTATATTTTCTTCTCTTCAACAAACATACCTCTGCAATATTGCAATGGAAATGACCTAGTAAACAAATCTGAGCTGTGCTTTGCTTTGTTTTGCTTTTTTATTTTCCCTTAAACCAAAATTCTGTGTCATCTTTATAGCATGCAGAAGATAGGCCCAAAATCACAGGGAGAGTACATTCATTTTTATTTTACTTTTAAATAAAGGAATCTTTCACTTGTTTAAATAAAAGTCTCTCTTAAGCTGGAAGTTTCTCCCCCTCTCTGTCAGAGGGTTTTGGGTGGAGAAATCCGTCTGAAAGATGGGTCAAAATTCTAAATAATTTAAAAAAATACCATACATTCTAAAATCTCCTGCTCCTTGCTGAATTTGTTTTGGCATGCAGAGGCACTAATGCACCTGTGGAGAGAATGTTCTCCGTAATGGATGACATCTGGTTTGAAGACAAAAGTGGAATGTCAGTAGATACAGTTAAGGGAATGACAGTGGTAAGAGCCAATCTTGCTGGCAACTGCCCTGAGATCTCTGAGCAACTGTTTGAAAACACGCAGCTTCCTCAGAAACTCCATATATTTGCAGCTTTACAAGCAGTGCAATGATCTACAGTCTTGCAACAGTCTTACACTTGCTACCATGTAGAAAAGAACAGCACATCTATTCATATAGACAAAGCCCTATCATTATTGCTATAATTAGAGAAAAGTAAAGATAAACTTGTCAGAGATTTCTGACCAAATACACTTTGGCCAAATACACTTAGTCATGTTCAGCCTTACGTGGCTTCGTTGATTTCTACTTGATTACTTGATTAAATAAATGCATAATTCAATTTAAATCTTTTGGAAATTAGATTTGAAAAGTTTGGTTAGTACTCGTTCTATAGTTTGCCCCCAAAACTATCATTATAATAGTCTTTATAAAGAGTGCTTAAAAGGTAAGAAAATTATTGAATCATGGTATAGAAATTTTGGAGTAATAATACTTTCTCTATATGAAAGTGCTTCTTGTGTTTGAAAAATTTTCTAGGATATCTGCATATACTTATTTATACTTATGTATGTATATATTTAAATGTGAATAAATGAAAATATAATGCAAAAAACTGAGAAAGTACAAAGGAAAGTGTTTTATCTCAGCTTCTGAAGATCTTGTATAAACTGAGAGTCTCATAATAGTTACTGATTGGTGCACATTAAATCATGAACTTAATACAAAAATAAAAATTAAGATTTATTTCAACTTATTTTATAGTGGATGGTCACTTTGTTTTTTTTTTTAAATCTGCATTTAAGAGCTTGTAGAATGAAGATCTTCCAAATTCCTGATAAGCAAAACTGTTTATGTTTAGTTGAATTTTAGCTGTAATGTTTTATGTCCTACTGCATGGGAGACTTTACTGAAGAATGTAGATGCATTATTGAAATGTTGAATATAATTCCATATTATGTTGAGCTAAAATGTAAAAACTCTCCATAGTCACTCTTTGTATTCTGGGTAATTCATAGGCATGGCAGACACACAAATACACACACCAAAAAAAAAAAATAGTAAGAGAAGTAGACAAGGAGTCACATAGTCTAGGCCTTGCAAACCTCCAAGCAGTAATCTATGAGGTTCTTCACTCCAGTGGCTTTACCAGATGTTAGAGGTACTGCACTCTCAGATGCTTGCAGCCTCTTCTGCACTGAAGACAGGCACCAGAAGGGGCCAAAACAAATTTAAGTCTTGAAGCTCAAGCTAGAGTCGAGCATCTACTCTTGACTTTGCTTGGATCATTTCTTGTAGGGAGGTTTTTGATGACCATATGGTCTAATATGAACATCAGGAGATTCTCTTCTATTTCCAAAAGCAATAAATTCTCTGTAAGTGCACTCCTTTGGAAAACTGTTTTTTTCTTTTTGTTGTTTGGGAGGGAGTAGTTGTGTATAGATTGGCAAATATGACCCAGTAAACATATCCAGTAAAAATCCCTGTGATTATTGTTCTTGCTGAATGATTTTATGAATGCAGTGGTACTAATGTGATGTAGCTGAGAGTTTAGGACTGTGGTCTTGAGAAGAGTATGAAATAATGATTATAGACAGAAAGGAAACATATACATTAGAATTAATCTCAGCCTTGAGCACAGTGCTGTGCCCTCATATAAAGCTGTAGGTAGGCGTTGATTTCTTCCTCTCTTCTCTATTACAGTGTCAAATATATAATTTGTGCAAAGTAGCGTATGAAATATTAAAAACATATGACCCAATACTTATGTGAAACATTCACCATTCAAAAATAAGTTCAAAGCAGGAATACCTTTAAACTAAGTTATTGTGCATTTTTTCCAGTGGAGTTATTTTTATGAATATCATTACAGCCAGAAAAAAATAAAATATTTGCAAGATTATTTGATTATCTCAAAAGTTATGCTTACTGTTTCAAGGAGGCCAAGAGCTCTAAGAGTATGGATTAAGAGAGACAAAGAGATTAAATCTCCATGATGAGAAATAGAATCATTGAACAGCATTCTTTATCCTGTCCTCTTATTAAGTGAAAAAAATATAAAGCATATAATAAGCAGATGCATAAGGCAAACTATACCTGAAATGATTTATGCTATTCATAGCCTAACAGACAGATTTTCAACACGGTAATATACAGGCGTTCTTCAAGAAACTTAATCAATATATTATCTCTTGTTTTAAATAAGCTTCTGTACAAGCAATAATGAATAGACTGTGTTTTGTTGAATCTTGTTCGTTTTCCCTGAGCTATGGGTAACTTTGATTCCAGATATGTAAGTATCTGTCTTGAATTAAATACATACATATATATATATATATATGTATATGTATATATACATATACATATATACATATATATATATATATGAAGGATCAGAAACTTTCAGGTCTTTAACAATCAATATGTGATATTAATGGTCAAGTTGCAGAGTATTAATGAGGCTCCTAGCAACAGTCAGCAAATGAGATAATAATAATGGACCTGAATCTAATCCAAGGAAATACTCCAGAGTTTGGGGAATATAGGAATGTTCCTGGAACAGTCCTGGAACTGAACAGAAGCAGCACATGGGACCTTGCAGAAAGTTCAGCTGAAGTCACCCATGTACAAAAAAACACTCATATGGCATCTTAATCTTCTAAGTATCCCACGAAGTAAGCTGTTTCCATACATGACTCCTTCCAAAAAGGCATGGACACTAACTTTCCAGGAGTTTTCAGACCAATCTGTCTGACTAATAGGAAAGACAGGGGGGAAGAACTGTTTCTGTGCAAGAGGTATCTTGAGAACCACCTAAGCTGGGCAGGTATCTGAAACACCAACTACAATATAGGATACTGTTTTGCATATATTTGCAATCATGGAAGATATTTATAGACTAGAAAAAAAATGTTCTCCTGAAGGCCTTATGAATGAGCTCTATATTAAACATTTTGAACTAGGACCTTCTCTATTATTTTCCATCAAGAGCCACAGGCCAATTCTCATTTTGATATTATAATATATTTTTTATTAGTTTACAAAGATTCCAGTGCATAAAGCCCCAAGAGAATGGTGACAGACTTGAATTCAGTAGCAGTGGGAATAACTACTACTTTTTATTGAATCTATTGCTTTTGGCTTTGGGTACCAGAACAAAGTCTTAAGAAAATGTTTTTCCTCCAGGCTATATTTTACTGTCATTGCCCTCTAAGCTAGTCATATGAAATTGCTTTTTTGTTACTACACAGTAATTCATATTAAAAGCAATGTAATTTTTTTACTTTTTTTTTGTTATTAAATTGTAGCACTTGCAATTCATAGAGAGCAAATAGAATGTATATTCCTTCTCCAGAAGAAGAGCAGGAATTTTGCAGGAAATGAGTATGCTTAGATAGCACCTTGGAGGAAGAACAGTGCCTTGGAGCTTAGTTAGTGCCTTGGAGGTGACAGGTTCGATTCAGAGCTGAGTGTAATACATAGTACTTCCCTAGGGCTTCTTACTGAAGGTGGGTTTTGTGTGGCTGTATGTACTAGTAGAATTTGGACTGCAGTTGGACAGAACAAGTTATATTACATATATATGGATATAGATAGGGAGAATATATATAAAATATCTTATTAACAGATCAGGAAAGATCTATGTTGTAAAACAATTATCAGTCTTCCCATTCAATTTAATTTATAAGATACTGGCAATATATTTATAACTTTTACCTTATAATTCCATTACATAGTGTTTCTCCATTTACATGGATTTCTCTGATTTGTAACTGGATCAAGTCCTCTAGTAAGTATGCTGGAGTAAGCATATCTCAGCATTCTAGCCAGCCTATATTTTTAATGGACATTTGGACCAGATTTAATTTGATAGAATAGCTGGTAGGGATTAGGAATGGTGAAACAACAGAATGAGTTGGAGGAAAATATCAGGAAAGTTATAAGACTCAATTCAATTATCTATTCTTAAATAATTTATACAGTCTCCCTTCTATTTTCTACATTCCCACTAGTTTTCTATATTGTTACGCAAAGTAAAGAAATATATAGGTCAGCTCAGTTTACAACTGCTACAGTGTTTAGAAAAAAATATAAAAATATATTAAACATGAAAGAGTTTTGAGGTGCTGCTGGAGATATTTTTTTTCTTCTGTAGAAAGTGAGAAGGATCTAGAGAGTAGTGAGCTGATCCTGTGGACTTTTGAAGAAGAAATTACCCAGGGTTCTAGGTGGTGATTTTGTTCTCTCTCATGTGAAAATGACATAGTACATTCATTTAAAGCTACATTTTATCACTTAAGCCTCTCCACCTGAGTGGACAGATTCCATTTCTTATGCCAATATTTTTCTCTAGCTTTGCAAGCCCTCCTAGTCGCTTGTTGTATTTGTAGAGAGTACAAGAGTCTTTCCTCATTGACCTCCTTCCTTCCTTCTCCTCTAAACAAGCCAAACTCTTCTACTTCCTTTGGCCTATGTGTGGCAGTTTTTCCATTTCTATCAATTCAAGCAAGATTTGTCTTTTTACTTTATCAGCTTTGTATTGACAAAATTCACTTTTAAAATTATTTTTAAATTCATCAGTCTTCTGCTGGAAAATTAACCTGTATGTTATGAATGATGCTGTAGCAGCAAACTCTTCTTCTCCCTATTGGGCTTCTCCCATACCTCATGGTATTATTCTGCTATATGAAAAATATATTAAACAATAAATCTGCCATGAAAAGAGAGATGTAAATGGTTAATGAAAGCTAATCAATGTATGTTTTATAGGTATAAATTAGGACTTAAGCATAGCCTTATCGTTTATTTGAAGACCATTATTGAGTGTATTTAGATTTGAGAGTTACTAAATTAATTGAGATGCCAACTTTTACAGGAGGGGCAAGCTCATTGTTTGTTTAGTAATTACAATGCTCAGTCAAAGCTCTGATGTTAGAAATTGAAGCCACAGAACATGAACCTCTAATATGAAAGGATTGACAGTCAAGTACTTGATATCTAAAGAATGGGAAAATTTTGAAGTCACTATGAAATTTATAATAGCTGAAAACATCAATCATACTTCAGCTTCCATTTTCTCAATTTGGTTTTGACATGATCACCCAATCAGCTTAATTCTAAAACTACAGATACTGTACAGTAACTAAAAAGGGCCATGTTGCACTTTTTCCGTAGTAAAATTATGATTAAAGCCTGTTCACCTGGGAAAATCCAAATCCACATCATAAACATAATGGTGCTTCAAAGAAGAACTAATGATATGGTTTATGAATTTTAATTCCTGTTTCAAAGTCAGCTAGTCTTTCTATAAATGTAAACCATCTGTTGGCACCTTCTAAAAGACTAGAATTCAGTTCATCCAAGCATGAATTATTTATTCAGGATTTTTTTCCTAAGCAAAATCTAGGTTTTCCTTTTTTTTTTTCTTCTTCCTTACTAGCTCATGTTATGGTGTGAAATGAAATATCAAAATCAACACATTCATAACATAAACAACATTGTGAGATGGTTTCAATTATGATTATATCATGAAGACAGTGGAAAACAGTTTCTTTTTTCTTTCTTTGGAAGCATATTTTGTAGCTTCATTTCAAATTGTACTGTTTTTGTGGGTATTTTAACTTCAAATAGCATCAAATTCAGGAGAACAGTGGAGCAATAGTGGAGTTGTTCTAGTAGGTCTATCACAAGAGATTTGAGGCTTGAAGAAGTATATTATTTACATATACCTCTACCAGCTCAATGAGAGTATTTGTCTTATATACATAAGACCAATTAGTATTTATTACACATAGCTTCTTTCATTAATTTAAAGACATCTAGACTAAGCCTATAATACTCTTCCGTTGTGCATTGATACTAAAACTATGGTTGTCAGATATGTTCCTGACTCTTTCTTTGGAGGAAATTCATAGTGAAGCATATCTGTAATTTTTAAAGAAGCTATAGCTGGTCCATGTTTTGTCCCATGTGGGTGCTTTAGTTTTCATGTCTTTTTTCTACTTTCTTTTCCCTCTTGGCAGCTGTTCTTCATGAGTTATATTTGGACACTTGAGAAAGGAGCAGAAGTGGATGATCAATCTTGTTGCACTTTGCTAATTAGAACAATTCCCAGTGACCTCCATCTGCATAAGTTTAGTTTTGTCTTTGAATCATGATTCAACAAACATTTTTCTTTGCTTGGTAATCCACTGCTCCTTGATCCTGTGAACAAATAACACATTTCTTTTATTTATTTATTTTTTTCTAGGAGCCCTGAAAAACTTCCTGCTTTGGTAATTAATTTGTGTTTACGTTAATGTGATCTAGAGACTGGTTTGGTGGCAACAATGATCATATCATCAACTGTAAAATAATTTAGTCAGAGCAAAACTGGAGCTAAATGAAAAAAAGTTGCAACTTCTAAACTCTAAACTTCTAAAACTCATTATTATTATCTATCTTATTTCTGTTAGGCCTTTGCACATTTCATACAGCAGTCTTTCAAACTGAGTTTCCAACTATTGCTTTTCTTTACTAAAATTGGTATCTTGGTCGCTACTATTTTGCCATTCATTTGTTAATGTGAAATGTTTACTATGCTGAAAGTGTCACTGTCATTTCTAATGCTGTTAGTTGCAGCATTCGAGGGAAAAGGAGTTATACTGGAAGCATATATCTCTAGATATCTCTTTTGGTTTGGAAACATCAACACTGCCTTCCAAATCTGTTTGTTCCTTGGTGTTTTGTTTTGTTGTTTGGTTTTTATTTTTGTTTTTATGGCCTTTTTTTTCTTCTCTCTTGTCTTTTCCATTCTCTCCTTTTGTAGGAATATAAAAGCTAAACTGAGGATTGGTGCCTTTTACCGTTTTCATATTTCCATATGCAGTATAAAGAGTTTTCTTGCTGTCTGCAGTAATGTTATTTTTCATGATCGCTAGGGAAAGGCATAGGAAGACAGAACTAATAATTCCCTACTTAAAGACTCCCAGTCTCGTAAAGGATCACCATCTGGAGCTACCCATTTCTCTCAATTAGCTGTATAAAGAACTTTGAGCAACTAACAAACTAACTTGAGTTCTTATATCCCTAAAAGCAAGTGGAATTAAGATGTCCTCTCTTTTCCCACCTCATACTTTAACAGGTTTAATTTCCTGAAATCATATATATATGTCATCTTACATAATTACTTAGAGCTGCTATCCTATAAGTTCTTAAAGTACTGTATAAATTATAGTCTCCAAATGAATGCATTTATTTAAATAAAAGTTTTTGTAATCTCCTTTTGGTCTCAAACCAAATTCACTCCAATGTAGATCTTCATTTGTTTAAATAGTCATATGTGTCCTTAGCCTTAAGAACACATCCATGTTGCATTGTTTCAATCTATGCTCACTGGATATATAAGTGTATTTATATGTTCTCATAAATACTTTCATGAGTTTCTTAGGCTATGAGACTCCATCAATTTATTAATGTAATTTAAATGTTGAATAAGCATTATAGTCCAGGAGACCCATTATTAACATAAAATTGGAATTTATATGTATATAAGTTTATTTTTTTAAAAAGCTTTTAAAGTCTATAAATGGATATCTTACTGGCTGATTTCTCTTTGTCATAGTAAGAAAAAGTAGAAAGAAAAGCATTAATGCTAACAGAACCCTTTGATAGCACACTGTACCTGAAAAAAATGGTAATTATATCTTATTAGCATTCCATCTCTATAAAGATGAGTTTCCAATCCCATTTTTTAACAGAAGAACACAAAAGTGCAGTAAATGCTTACTCATTTACTTATTTGCAGGTTTTCCAAGCATTTTAGAGCAGAACTGACTCACTTTACTCAGTGCTCTGTGAGGTATAATTAACAGCAAAGGTAGACTGAGTTCAAAAAAAAAAAAAAGTCATTTTATGTGAAGAAATACATCCTTTGATCCTTTATAAAGACCAGTATCATCTTTGTTTGAGTAGGAACGTGAGCTTGTCTCACAAGTTTTGGATTCCCATATGACGGACATTATCATATAAAGTCAAGAAGGCAGAAAAGTTCAACATCAACAAAATGTAATTAAAAGAAAGAAGCTGTAAATACTTCTGACATTGGTAAACCTTTGTTAGTAAAAACAGTAAATTAATAGTGTAGTAAAATACTAGCAGAGTTCCATAGAAATGTTCTCTGTACTGTCTTTTGCATGTGAAACTTCATTTAAAATACATTTTATGAAAATGAATTGAATTCAGATTTTCAATGAAAAAAAATCTGTGTAATAATTTTGATTCTTTCTGTGTTCTGATAATGCTGAAGTTTTCATATTTATGCTCTAATAATTTTAAATCAATATAATAGAAATTATATTGTTGCTTATATAATAAATTGAATCTTACATTATAAAAATAAAATGTTTTATAATTATTACAGTAAAATATTTGCACTTGTTTAGAACCAATCTGTTATGAATTTTGAAGAGAATGTCCACATTTTGCACATTTTTTCCAAAACTTTCTTTCTGATACAATGGAATAATGTCATTTTGATAACTCTGGTAACTAGTTTTTCACGCTTTTTTTCGGTGTGCATTTAGGACTTGGACTCAATACAGGTAAAAATTGCATTTACTTCAGCTAACAGTTTTGTGTTTTTTTTTAAAAATATCTCTGCTACCATACTTTGACACCACATTTTATAGCAGAGCCATCTTTTCGATTGATGTCAATAAAAGAATGATCCTTATTCTGTAGACCACGTTGATATGTATAGCTTTACTTATGTCAGTAAATTTGTTCAATGAGTAAGAGAGGCAAGCCAACAAGCATAGGAATTAAATATCTTTTATCAATTTTTTGTCCCCCCTCTCTTTTGTCATCCTGCTAGGACGTTTCCCATTCCTCCGGGAAAAAAAGTTTGCCAGGAAAGCAAATTTCTATTTGAATTTTAAGGAATGACTCCATTTCCCATATAAAAGCAGTGCAACACCAGTTCAGTGCAATGCAGTGCAGTTCAGTGCAGTGCAGTGCAGACATGCACAGAGCCACTCTGCCCCAGTGGCAGCACAAGACTGCTCCCCTGAGCAAGCCAAAGTGCTTAGAGCTCCCAGGAGTATACAAATTGCTCTGTATTTTTAAGGACATGACATGCTTTCTGCCTTCACCTTTCCGCTTGTCCAGATATGCTGCCAGCCGATCTCAAGAGTTGCTGGATGCCAGAGTTGGAGCTCTGCTGCATCCCTCTGGGAATTTCGGCAATGCGCTCTATAATGAGCGCTCTGCACACTGCAGCATCTGCTATTACCCTAATAGAGTTTCTACATAAACATTTGAAGTCAGAGGAGGATTCCTTGTGCTATAGACATGTAACTTAAACATTTATCGTTATGTTATAGCAACTGTGCGAGGCCAGCATCTCTCAGTCAGCTTGGCTCAGGGGCTTGTTTTGCAACACACTCAGAGCTGACAGTTCTCAAGACATTTGGTGTTTTTCTTCAATCCCAGATCATGGAATCACATGGTGCAGTAAGACTATCTTTCACTTTTTTAAAAAAAAAGCAAAAGAATAAAAGCCTTGAAACATAAAAGAACATTTTTAGCCTTTGTGAACACTAAGGAATACTTGGAAATATATCTTTCATAGGCACCTAAATCCAAAGAAAAGATCTCTTCCCACAAGCAGTGGGTGACTGTTATATTTATGTTTTAAGAAAGTTGCATTCTGAGGGTGCAGAAGAATGATTTCTTGATCAAGGATGCCTGTTTTATGTTCTAAATACATTAGGTGATCTTGGGGTAGTGCCAGAAGACTTTTTCTTTTTCTTCTGCTTATTGAAGAGCTTTCATGTCTTTGGGTATGAGGTCTCCTTTAAATTTACTGTCACTGACATTTCTGTGGAATTTAGAAGGTCTAACTTCATATTCAGACATTATTATTATTGATTTGGGAAGTCATAAGAGGGGTAGTTATATTTTAGGTATTAGCACTCTTCTGAGGTCACCAATTAAATTTTATGGAGAATATTTTTCCTCCACATACTGTAATGTGTGAATAGATAGAAGTATTTATTAAAGGTTTATTTTACATTGTAAGACATTACTTTGGGTCTGAGTTCCTGTTGAAAGTCTGACCAAAATTCCCAAAGGAAACAAACCTGCCTTGTTTCTACATTCTTTCAAATAATAATCCACTCCTAGACAGAAACTGTGGCCATGATGAATTTTGCCACTGCTTCTGCAGGGAGAGCATCAGACTCTGAAACTACAGTCCAATAATGTAGCCAATAATCTATACTGTGGAAGGATGAATAGATCTAGCAGGAGGTCCTTATTGAATTCTCTTCTCTAATGTAGTCCCTCTGGAGATGACTGCTAACGCAGTGTAAGGACTGTTTCTTAGGCTAGTTTTGGATTTTGGTTTGAATAATTTGTTTGGCCTAATATACAAATCTGCATTGCTTAATATTCAGAGAACTATATAGAAGATGAAGTCAAAATTGTTATCCACTAGAGGACTAGGAATAGCAAGGGAATACTATATCTGCCTGCAGGCATATCATTGATTGACTGACTTAAATTATACTTTCCTCCATACTCTGATCTGAGGAATGTAGCTTTGCCTTGCATTGGCCTTTTATGTAAATATGTGAAGAACTGTGCAGTAGTTCAATAATCCAGTGCTATTTGTTTTATTTTTGTCAAGTTATGTTACAACTGATGCTAATAAATACTGCTGAACAGTATTTTGTTTTTATTTCTTTTTTCTTTCTTATATTTACAATGCTCTTGAAGGACATTTGACGTTCTCTTTTCAAAATATGTGCTTTAGAGTTCTCCTGCTTCGTAAATTTTGGGGGAAGCATTCTGTGCCTTGTGGTCATAATTTTTTTTCAATACGTAACGAATTTATTTTTAATTGAACCTTTTCTGATAGTTGAAAATATATTGGACAAAAGGGTTAATAGTTACTCTTCTTACTTAAAATGTCTTAATTTGATTTATTGTAAGTACATATTCAGAATACTTTAAAAGACATTTTAAGTAGAAAAGTAGTGAACATTTGTGAAGGAATGCATGAGTGCAAGAAGAGTAACCGTTGTTATAATTACACTGTGTCACTGGTTCATTGATCCAGTCTCTGAATGTCTGTTGGCTACTTAACAGAAATGGCAAGAGTTGCCACAATAGATAAGTATGAATATCTGAGAGGAAATCACTTCCATACCTCAAGTAAATTATGGTTGATTTATGTTTTGCACAAAGCTTCTATATCCTAAAAAATGTAATCATAATTCAATTAAGATTTTTAGCTATTTTATTCATTTTAAATTGTTTCAGAATTCTCTTTCACTCCTCTCTGAGTGGTGATTTTAACGATCTATTTCATAAAAAAAGCTTCTACTTTTTTATTTTTTTTAATTTTGCTGCTTTTAGTTGTCTTTGAGAGTTTTCTTTTTCATTATGAAATTGAATATTGGATGAAGCTGTGAATTCCAATATTTAGAGGAAAAGCGAAGATCAGAACTAATTTGAGATAGGAAATAGGACAAAAGGATGCTCATTTTCAAAAAAAAAGCTTTAACAGTGGAGAGACAGAATATTCACTTACCATCTTAATAGGGTCAAGCTAGAAAGGCTCCTTGCAGTATATGAGGATCGTCCTGGGATGCTGACAGTGTCCGTGTCTGGAGAACCAGAAGGAGATTCGTGGACCTCCTCTACTTACAGCTCCCTTCATAGTAGCCTTTGCTGTTGTGAGTTCTGTGAGGTGCCAAACACTTGAGACACAGAGCAAAATCTGAATACAGTCATTTGCCTGCTTTAACACAGTCTTTCATATTCCTTGACTTCTGTATCAAAAATCCCTTGTGAATTCTATATCTCTAGCTTTTCTCATTCATCATAAATTTGAGCTTTAAACTTCCTAGCAGACAATTCTCAACATTATTCTTCTCTGGAATCAGCAATAACCCAGCTTAGGTTGTAAAACGCCTGATGTTCAAAGCATACTTTTTTCTTTTCTTTCTTTCTTTCTTTCTTTTTTTTTTTTTTTCTTTTTTTTTTATGTGTTCATATCCTTTCTTGGCTTGATTGCTTATATGAGTTTTTTTTAAAAAAACAGCAAGTTGGAAACAAAAGCTGCAAGAATAATATAGAAAGAATGCAATGACTGCTGTACCATTATACTGCAGATGAATAATAATAGACTAGTTTGTAAACAGATGCAAGGCAAGGATGAATGCAAAATGAATGAGGGAATGCAAACTGAAAGAGGAGTTAGGAAAATAGGATTTGGGAATGTTTAATCCTTTTCCTGGGAAAATACAGTGACAGCGGTCACTGTCTCTTCAGTGAAGAAATCTCTCTCTTCACTGCAATATAATCAGTACTTCAGAAGTATCTGTCTGCTTTGAACATGCTTAAAAAAGGATAAAGTCTGTGTATATAGCTACAGTTGTTGATTAGATGTATAGTACTAATTCTTATTAAACTAAGCAAGGTTATGCTTTGTTCAGCCAAATAAAAAGTAATGTTTGTTGGGGAACTGGAAAACCATGGCTTAAAAATTTATAACAGAAGCATTATTTAACTTGCAGAAGGGGAAAATGCTTACGGAGAAAATACACAGAAAAGTAACATTCCAGTACTGAAGAACTGAGATTTGTGCTATGTCAGTCCCAGTGGTTTTGTTCATGATGACTGTAAACAGATAGCACTCACTTGCCTTGTTTTGAGTTAAAATTCAGATGAGGTCAAGCTGTTAACCTGCATGTCGTTTTGCACCTGTTTTGTGGAGAAAGGATCATAAGTCATACTACACCTCACAAGGATGAGAGAGGGCAAGAAGAAACATCTTACTTGAAGTAATTTCAGTGTACAGAAAAGGTGCTTTGATTTGTAGAAAGTCTTAAGTCTTATACTGTTACATTCAGCTGAGGACTTCAAGGCTGGGAATGCTCACCTAATAGGGACTGAACGTTGTGCTGTAATAGGCTATAAAAATTGCAATCTTCAGTTTGATTCAAGTTTTAGTTTTTCAATACAGAGAGATGTTCTCTCATGAAAAGATGTATTGATCTTTATCTGTTCTTCATAATCTTAATCTTCTCTCTTTTACCTTTATAGAAATCTTTGCTGTGAGAGGTTAATTCTAAAGTGGTTTGTGGTTCTTTTTTTAAGAAGTACTCTGCTATACTTTCATTTCTTGGAAGGTCCAGCAGCTGATTTATCTTCTGACCTCTGTGTAATATTCAGCTCATTTTTATATTAATGTAACTATTTCTCTTCTGCTTTAACTGTAGATTTTGGCAAATGTTAAGAAATAAGCAGCTTTTTTTTTTTTTTTGAAAGGCATCTTGCTCTGAAGGTCATGTTGAGATGTGAACAATTAAAATCCCATTTTAATGATCTCTCACTGTCATTGCTGGTCCTTCCAGTGACTGCGGTAGTTGAGCAAGCATAGCAACATCTGCTGTAGCGTTTCCACATACATACATTTCAAACCGAACCAAAAATACTATATACAGTTAAATGAATGTAGGTAAAATAATCAACTCAGCATATTTGTCACCTGGATAATTTTAACACAAAGTTTTTTGTAAAATTAGCACCAGTGTAAATTTAATGGGACTGACACTATAAAAGAAATGTAAAACAGTTAGGCAGTCCAGAAGCATTTCTGTGCAATTTAGACACATCTCTCATGTTTACTGTCATAAAATTTTATAGCTGCATAGAGTAGCCAAATTAGCTCCAGGAAGCTAAACATTAATAAATACCTCTTTAAGTATGCAAGAATAGATTAGATCTTTTCAGGAAAGGTGAAAGCAGTATTAGACAAAGGAATCTATACTCACATATGCATATATCCATCTCATCTTTCCTACTGGTGCAATCAATGGGGACTTTGCTGTTGTCCAAAGTATGTGTTGAATCAGAACTAAAATTTATATAATTTATTCATCTATTTTATCTTGTTATGGACCCTATTGCTCATAACAAAAATAAAAGTAATTAGTGTGTCTTAGGATGAAGCTGATTTCTCTCAGTACAGACTGAATGTATGCACTAGTTTAAGGCTACACTCTTCCAGTTATAGGCTCTCCAGAAAGCACAGAGCAGCCGAAGGACATATGGAGTCACCTATGATACCCACAATAAAATCATTTCAGTTCTGGCTACTCCTTTAATTTCTGTATTTTCTGTTCTACTGGTGCAGTTGCCTGCCTTTTCAAAGGGGATTATACATGCAAGTAAGAAGTAATTGCATTAAGTATGCCCTTTATGTTTTTTAGATTGTACTACTAAGGGTATCTGGATACATGTTAGCATAAGTCAAGCCAGAGTTTTGTTCAACATGTTTCAAATGCAATTTTCTCATATCATTTCTATTTAACAAATGACCAAAATTCACCTATACTAAGCCTGGATCACTCCCTGTGTCTCAAAAACCACCACTACCACAACAACAACAACAACAAAAACCTAGAGATTTAGAGGAGTTATCCAAGAGGTTATGAAGTCTCTTTCTCTGGAGATCTTCAAAACCTACCTGGATGCCACCCAATGCTATGTGCTCTAGATGTCCCTGCTTGACAGGGGACTGGGGTGATTTGACTCAAGAGGTCCCTTCCAACCTCAACCATTCTGTGATTCTGTGATTCTATGATACTGTTACTGCTGCTGCTGTTCAGTGCAACACTAGGGCTTATCAGAATCTTTCTGTTCCTTGGATATAAATATTGCATATCTTGTGTCAGTGAATTATTTTGTTTTTATTGTATTCCCTTTTGCTGTAACCATGATGTCAGTTATTGCTGTGTATCTTCTATGAATTGCCATAAATTCTTTTCAGCTGTTAGTCTGTGACAATCTTTTGACCTGACCCTCTCAAATCTTCACAAATTCTCCTCAAGATTCTGAACTGCACTTCCTTTAGAATCACCTTCTTCTCTTAAACAGAAATTAACAGAATTTGCCTGATAGCTGACCTCGGCTGCATGTTTCCTATGTAAACACATACCACTTCAGCCTAAAAAACTGACAAAATGTCCAATATTCTACTGTCTTCAGTTTTCTCATTGGAACAGTGGAGATTCACAGAGCTAGAATCATTATTCTATAATTATTCTATATTCTAATCATATATTATTAAAGAGCCTAATATTAAATCAGTTTTCAGGCATACACTGAACTTAACATCTTGCGGAGTGGCTAAGGTGCAACATATCTGAATAATTTTCAGGCGTATACAAGTTATTTTTGAGCATAATACCTGTTCCCCATCCGAACTTGAGCAAACTGCTACGATGCACCATTCAAAGGAGTTAAAATAAGCACAGGGGCTTCATGTACCTGGAAACTCTGCCAACATTCCAGTGTTTGGTTACAGTGGAGAGTTTAATAGCTTTGCCTTTCCTCATAGCTAGCCAGTGCATGCTTTTTCTTCAGATGCTTGTTTTCTTCTTATTTTTCTTCAAACGCAAATAGTCTCCCTTGAGATGAAGAGCCTATCATGAAGTTTGGATTAGAAATTCCCCAGGTGTTTTATGCTTTCTTATATCTTGTAACCATTATAACAATTTGAGTTATTATAGAAATTATACCGTTCTTTTACAATGACATAAAAATTCTGAAATGTTGTGGCATGAAACAGAAAAGCAAAGTACTGGTATAATATGAACTATGCAGAGACAAGCAAGGGATACTCTATTCAGAATCTTACTTTGTGTTCTGACTTTCTGAGGATATTTGAACTTGAAAGAAAAAGATCTGCATTCTCAAGTTTTTCATATATTCTTCAAAGTATTCCCCCAGAGTAAGAAAATGAGTGGCAAATGGGTCAGTTCACAGTAGCTAAATAATTAGTGCATTGTGGACTGAATTTGACAGTACTGAATGCATTTTGTATGTTAGGAAAAGAGATTTATACACATTTGGCCTTAGTCATCCATCCAGGCTTATTAGAGGCTGTTTTATTTTTACCATAAGATTAAAAAGGGTATCTTAATATTTTGAAGGCATTTATCAGCATAAAATGCAACATGTTTATCTTATTGTTATCTTATTAAACAGAATAGGCTGCCACAAAGATTTTCTGCCACAGACCTAACTATTTTACTTGAAAAAATATTGCCTATTGAGCAGATTTAAAGCAAAGTGTCTATTTGGCCCTAAAGTATTTCCCTGTATTTTTAAACACAAATGAAAATTCCTCTTTGCTTGTGTATCATACTTAGTATTTATAAGAAGTGGAGATTCTGCCACATAACATATCTGTTAAAGTGAAAAGTAATTGCTATAACGAGCTATAATATACTTTTGAATTCCATTTAACACATAAGTATTAGACTAACTAACTCAGCTGTTGGCTGGTCTTGGATCTTAATAGAGGGCCATTTAAGTCCTTACAATATACTGAAGTAATCAGACAAGGCTCATTGCACTTAACCATCAGTGCAGACAGACAACCTATAGCTGTGCCAATGTGCCTGAACATGCAAATACTCCAAACTTCTTATCTGTCTCTCTTGATTTGGAGGGGGAGATGGTATTTGGGAGGGAGTGGGGAGTATTAGTAGTCAACTGTCCCTAAAAGGTGGACAATTGTGGTGGTTTGGGCTGTCTCTTTTTTAAGATCTGTCACTGCAGTGTAATTTTGTTTGTTTGTTTATGTTGGCGAAATCTCTAGTAGTTTTGCACCTGCACCCAGAAGAGCTGAAAGGGAAATGATTTCTTGTTTTAATGAGTTGCAGTGTTTCTTTTCTTAAAGGAATTTCATATAGATAGATAGATATTTTTATTAGCTTGCTGTCCACCTCCAGAATTTATTGTTTAATTGTGTAGCTCATACTCCCAGTTAGGGCAATCATAATTTTTAACTTCAGAACTATAAGAAAAGATACAGACAAGAGGAAATAATTTGCATTACTATAGATAGTGCAGATAGATAGGCAACAATATTTTCAGGAAGTAAACAGGAAAATATACTACTTTAAAGGAATGCATTAATGTAAAGAGATTTCTTTTGTCTGATTTTTTTTAATTATTATATTTGCAGGTGGCATCTAAGCTTGACATCTTGTACAGAGTTATCTGATGCTTACATTTAATCATATTCTTTCTCTTTAATTTGCCTAATTTGTGCTTGCTTCATCTCAATAATTCTATCCTCATTGCAATCCCATGTTAATCCTGTGTTCACATGTCTTCTCATTGTGTGACCTGTCATTGTAAACTAAATATAGGGACTTTTTTTGGATGTAGATCTATGAGGTCAGGTCAGATCAGCTCAGGTCAGCTCAAGTCAGTCTGAAAATTATGACTAAGGGGTGTGGCATGTAAATAACCTCACACAATATTGATTAAGTGAAAACTAGCAGTGTGGTAGTGGCAAAATTATGGAGTTTTTCTCCAAGGTGGTAGCTAATCTTGGAAACAGAACACACAACCTGAAGGTGGCAGTGGCTGTAAACCTCATTTCTGTCATGGTAGGGTCAACATCCTTGGCTACTCTTACAGTAAATGTAACAGAGCAAGGCCTCAAGTCCTGGCACTGGTCGGTCTGGGAGCGTGCACCCTGGTGGAAAGGAATCCTCTCCAGATAACGCCTGGGTGCTGGCCAGGGACTGTTCCCAGTGGGCAGCACTAACAAAGCTGCTCTGTTATCTGAGAGGAGAGCCCTTAACTGTGTGGAAGGAAATTTTTCGGTGCCAGTTAGCCTCCAGGTTAGAAAACCTGACCTTATTTAGCTTGATATTACAGATATTATACTTCTACTGGAAGGCAATGGAAGAATAAGTGCAGATGGGGGATAGGCAGGCTAACAGTGGCCATGGAAAGCATCAAACTGAATATTCTCCACAGAAATATTGAGATCTGCTTGTGCAGATCAGATTCACTCCTTCAACTGATCCATGAATGGACAGATACAGTTTTAGTCATCACGTAAGCATGATCTCAGAGCCTGAAATGCTTTCCTTTAACATATCCCTGCTTAGTTGGGAAGGACTGAGGGGGAACATGAGGACAGCTTCCAGCTCCTTAAAGCAGAAGGGAATCATCTGTTCTGGGTGTATGGGGAGAACAGTACATAGAGTAATGGGCTTAAATTCGATCAAGAGATTTAGATAGAACTTGGGAAACTTTGTAATGATAATGAGGATGAGGAGCTGGAACAGGCTGCCTGGGGAGGCTGGTGAGCCCTTGTCTCAGTAAGCCTTTGAAAATGCCTGAATTGCATAGGTATGTCATAATGCCATAATGTCTCTGCTTTTTGGTCTAATTCTCCACATTTGTGTATTGGTCATTTCTAAGATTTGTCATAAAATTGTTGGTTGCAAAAAAAGCTCTTTCAATCTTGATGAGAGCAGCTAATTCCTCCTGCTGTTGTTGCTCCAAGATTGTATCATAATGTAACACATACTGTGTATGGTAAATTGCTATGGTTTTATAGTCTGAGAGACCTCCATCCAGTAGCTTACTAGAGGAAGCAATGTGATTGAAAACTTAATTTTACCTCAAGGGAGTATATCCCTAACAATGTTTATACCATGCATGTACATTAACATACATTCATTTAATGGTGACAGTCTCTATTCAGTTCTTCTGCCCTACTTCCTTCAAATTGAAGCATTACCTAAGACAAGAAATGAGTGGCTAATGTCAAGTCAATGAGTTGAATGGGGCAAACAGAAGGGGCACAACAAATAACATTTGTATCATTTGTTTTTTAAATGTACGTGTTTCCTGCTTTGATTTGATTTCTCCCTTCCCCCTAGTCCTGAATATCCAAGGTATCTTCCAGTTTAGAGTTATCTTCTCATTTTTCTAGAAAGACACAATTGTCATTCACAGGGCAGGACTTCTTTGAGTAGGCATGAACTGCCATGAGATCAGTGTATCAGCTAGAGATCAGCTAGAAAGTTATTCATGTTACTCAGCCCTAAAAACAGTATCGGGAATGTTTATATTGGATTTAGTGTCTTTTCACATTAGAAATATCAGCTTTTACTAAAATTACAATGAGATAAAAAGTCTCCAGCATCTAAGGCAGCTCTCTACAGCAATCCAGTGCTTTAAAATTATAATAGCTACATTTTATGAATTAATTCAGAGCATGCTGCAGTAGGCAGTGACTGGCTTTGCCAGAGACATAGCACAACAACTTTGCCTTTGTCCTTCAATGTTGTTAGCCTCTTCGTTTACTTCCTTTAAATTGAGGAAATAATCAATAATCCCAGCTGCAGCTGTGTCTGTCCTTTTGTCTGGCAGCCAATCAGTTTCAATTGCAAAATCAAAATCACAAAGAAGCTGCATTCACTGGAATTAGTGGAGCACAGAGATTTATGACATAATACAGTCTCTATGCCTTTAAATCTAGAAATTCTGCACTGAGAGCTAGGTAAGTCCATATACCTCTCTGCCTTCTTTCTGCTTTGATGCAAATGAGCATATGTCCACACATACAGAGAAACATTTATGCACCTTTGCTAACTTATGTAAGGCTTGATGAGTGTTTTGTTTTGTTCTGTTTTGTTTTTAATGACTTAGAAAGGATATCCATATCCATAGGTGATATATAGGAGCAAAGCATTTTCTTTGGAGATGGAGCTCCAAATGAGAATTGCATGACAGGTAGCGTATGCTGGAGGATTGTAGAACTAAGTACTGTAGACCACATATAAATACAAATATTTACTCATTTGCTTTTGCCAGGTACAAATAGTTCTGCTAATTTTGAAATGCCAGTTTTATAACCACAATATTAATCATGCTTACCTGAGAAATCATTTTTATTTTTTTGAGTTATTTAACTTAGTTTTTGAGATCTTTTTAGGAAACTTTTTGCTGTTCACCTGGAAACTAAATGCCCTACTTACTAGGTTAGTCATAAAAAGGAGTTGTTCCTGGACATAATGCTTAATGATAATACTGGAATGGTTTTTTATGGAGGTTCCCAGAACTTGCAATAGAGGAAAAGAGGAAGCCAAGATCCCAGAGCCATAAAAGTACAGTTAAGTTCAGCAGATTGAAAGAGAGGTAAATTGTTCACTTGTTTCTCTTTGTTAAAAAGTTTCATTAGGGAGAATATGCACTTTCCCTATGTGCCTAGGAAAAATTTTCTTATACAGTTCATTCACTCTCCAAAGCAATTATGACTGTCACTGCCTTCTAAAATTAAAAGTTCGATCCATAATTAGGACTTTATTTTAACAGAAAACAGCAATAGCCTTCTCAAATCCAAGAAATCTGAGTTGCATGCTTCCTTGTTCTGCTGCCAGATCTCACAGAGCAGAGCTTTCATGGTCATTTATGCCATTTTGCTCTGACAGAGGGAACAGAGAAATCTATGCTGTAGTAGCTGTTCTGAATCCATTTTCCATTCTCCTGCAATACTCAAAAATACTGAGATCTATATTATGTGAGAAACCATGAATTCTGCCTGGGTCTGTAATTCAGTGAAATTCAGTATGTGAATTGTTGTTTACTGAGTAAATAGATATTTATTCATAAATAAATATATAAGTAGATAAAAGGCCAATATTTAACCTTTCTGTTTAGAACAATTATCTGTGATCTTGAAGTGGAAATCTAGTATTTTTGAAGTAAGCCTAAGTGTGCTCTGAGCTGCTATACAAATAGCTGTTTCTGCATTGTAGATTTATTGTCAACTGATATGGCTCATACTCAGGTTTAAGCTCTTTCTCTGTTAAAATCTTTGTGGTTTCCTTGGTGTTCCATAGTTTCAAAGCAAAGTTTGAATCAATCTAAAGTTATAAAATGTTATAAATGAGGAAAAATAGGTTTTTTTAAGTTTTCTGATTCAATTCATAGTATTGAATTTGAAAATAATCAAGAAAAAGGTCAAATAATTCTGAATATGATTCATGTGTGGAAGACATGGTAGAATAATGCATGTAAACAGATGTTAAAATATACATATCTTGTTTTTTATTATCATTTCAAATTATATTTCCTTTAAGAAGTCTTATAAAGATTTTTTATATTTTTTATATTTTTGTTCTTTTTCTCTTTATGAGTATAATTTGATTATCAATTATCTTTTTAAAACATATAAATCATAATCCTTTTTTTTGAAAAAGAGCAAATTGAGGGAAATCACTTAAAAATGAAGTTTCAATTTTTGTAATAAAAATATTATTTCCCAGCAAAATATTCTTGTAGAGGAAAGTTAAAAATACAAGTGACCTGAACTCCATGAAATAGAAAAATTACATAACGGCCTAGCAATTGAGGTTTGCTTGTTTGCTTATCCATATCCAAGCTCTCCTATGCTTTTTTTTATATTATCCTTTGAGACACATCCATCATATAATCTTATGAACTGATTGCAAATGCAATGGAACTTACTGTATCATATTTGCAGTACTTCAAGTTTATTCCCATAGAGCCTGTGGATTCTGAGTCTATTGCTTATAGTGCTGTGTTTTGTGGAAAGAGTGCCTTGTAGGGCAGCAGAAAACAACTTTTTCCTTATCAGTGTGATCTGCTAGGGTTATCACTGCTATTTCTGTATTTTCTTTTATTGCAGCATATCCAAAGAATAAGATTCTTGCCCCTTTTCTAAATAAATAACCTATTTAATCTGCCTGTGAATGTGTCTTTTACCATGCACCTAATGCTGACTGTGTTACAACCTTTAGCACTTCAACACATTTAAATGTTTGGCCAGGGTCAGAGGTAAAGATATAATATTTTGTTTTCCTAATTGGGATAGTTATTAGCTTTTTGTTTGTTATAGGCATCTGAATAGTGAAGTCACTTCAAATTTATTACAATAATATACATGTTTCACTTTTTTGTTGTAGATAGAATAGAAACTAACAAAAATTACAGCTAATCTGGAACGAATGCAGAGTTCCTTACCAAAACCATATCTGACCAAACTGAAGTTTGGTTAGTGAAGCCAGAAAGAAGACGACTGCATTAAATCTGGTTCAGATTTGTCCTTTAATTTATACAAATCATATAGTCATGCAGTCAAAATTATGGGAACCTAAGGTTCTTTAATGCCTTGTGACATTTGATAAATGATCCCTTATAGTGTGGATTTTCTCTGGAACAGAAGAGGTGGGGGGAAGCACTCACATATATACATAGCCTAGTTCTACTACTGAAATACCAACTTAAGTAAATCAGGAAGAGGAGATCTGGCATGTTGATTATTTTAATTGAGTTGTTTCCCGCATCAGTAAGGAGATCAGAGCATTATTTATTTTTTCTCAGAAGCTTTTCTTTATGCAAGTGAAATAAGTGAAATAGCCTATGCTTCTTTTCTGATGCTCTTCAGGGAAAAGTTTCACTAATATCCATATGAAACTCTACATTCTAAGACAAAAACTTCTTTTGGTCATGTTTCTGTCTCTATGGAGCATTCAAATAGTGCTTTACTGCTATAATATGATTGAGAAAGGGTTACTCTGTGCCATGATGTTTTAAATAGCATCATGTGTGTGGAACTAGTTAGGTTACAAAGCTCTGTCTCCTCAACATATGACTCATTCAGATCATTTTAGAAGAGTAAAGTTTTAGGCTATATACAGTAGCTTAGCATAATAGATGTTGAGGTAGAATGTGCTGTGTGGGCCTAAGGCACAGTGTGTATATATAGAGAGATATTAAACAAGGAAGCAGCATAAAAGATGTTATTTGTTTGTAACCACTTTGAAATTACATTAAGAAAACATTGCCTGCTCATAACTATAGATATAGTTTTCCAGCATGATTCTTTGTGTCATTTGGATGAGTATTATTGTTTACATTCAGTATTTGAAGAAGAACCGATTGTGTTTCTACCACCAGTATGGTGTTGTTTCAGATTAGTGACAGCTCATATTGACATGTCTGTTACACAGTAATACAGCATTTCCATCACTCTACCTTCAGAGTTTATAATCCAGATATAGATATTCTCCAGACCTAGATATGACATTTGTAGAGTTTCAAGGATAAACAATATTTTAAAACATTCCATTGTTTACTTAATAATCATAGAATGCGTAAGGTTGGAAGGGACCTTAGAGGTCATCTAGTCCAACCCCTCTGCACACACAGGGTCACCTAGAGCACATGGCTC
>JAUBOD010001092.1:1558059-1580158 GCA_032353885.1 Nothura maculosa
GTCATCCGCAAACTTGCTCAGGGTGCACTCCGTGGCTTCGTCCAGGTCATTGATGAACAAATTAAACAGCACTGGGCTCAGCACTGACCCCTGGGGGACACCACTGGCCACAGGCCTCCAACTGGACTCGGCTCCATTTATTACCACCCTCTGAGCTCTGCTATCCAACCAGTTTTCAATCCACTTCAGTGTGCACTTGTCCAGACCACTCTCCCAGAGCTTCCATATGAGGATATCATGGGAGACAAGTCCCATGAATTCATAATGTGAAATCACTTTTCATATCAAGATATTAACAGATATAGATGGGATGCACTGAGTCTAAATACTAATTTTACATTTAGGTGCTCCAATCTATCTGAATTTGTTATATATAACTTCCCCAAAGGTTTAGATCCTTAAGGTGAAACTGGTTCTCAGCCTTGCTTAATTGCCTGAAACTACTTGCTCAGTTGGCTGCAGATATGCTTGTGCATTCTAGTATTAATCTGAGGAGACCGATGTGGATTTACAACATTTTAGCACTCTATCATGAATCGGTTAGATAACCCCTACCTGGTAGTCCTTCATGGGCATCAACTCAGGACACAGGAGGTTGTCTTGATTCTGTGCTCTCAGCCTGCCCATGTTTGAATCCCCATTTCCTGTTTTCAGGATTGTTTTCCTTTTCTTCTAATCCCACAATGATTATCCTTTTGGTTACGTGTTGCCACTCCCATTACAGGGTTTGGTGGTTAGACACCTGTTTGTATGGTTTAAGCTATACAGGGAATGACTTGGTATCAGGAACTAATTAGTTAAGTACTGCTCCTGTGGCTTTAATTTTCCTTTATGATAACAGGCAACCCTTGATGGCCATTTTGTAACATGGCAGGATATTTGCTACTTTGAAGTACAGACAGCAAAGGAGAGATGGACTGTTAATTTGGACATCTCGAGACTTAATTGATTTTTTTTTCTCTCCATCTCTTGCTGAAACAGGGAATTAAGATGTATCTGTGCTGGTTCTGCCTATCTGTGTGCTTGTCTTCTCATATTCTTCCTCCCCCTACCCCCAGTGCCACCCGAACAAGGTGCTAGAATTTACGTGGTTTGGATCACAATCTGTTGCAACAGTGATTAAACCTGTAAAAGCAAACAGTTAAGTTTAAAGTAAAATGAAAATATACTGCATTTTAAGAGAAGATACCGTGACATTAAAAGAATCCATGTGCCAGGATCCAGTAAGCAGTGTTAGTAAGAGGTGATAGGACATGGAAGATGGCATAGAATGAATGCTACAATAATAAAAGCACAGCAGATGGTAGTTCTGGTACTAGCAGTACCAATATAGTTCTCAGTAAGCTGAGCGAAAGAAGAAATTAATATGAAGAAGCAAAAGGAAAAGATCAGTAAGTATAGTTTATGATTTTTTACGCTTTCAAAAAACATTAGGCCAGAAAGTAACTTCCAGAAGAAGTGACAGTGGTATTAGACTATAGAAAAGGTAGCATACATTTTCCCTTAGGAAATCATGATTGAGAGTTTAGTTGGAAGCGGTACTTATGTGATCATGCTGGGAAATAGGATGATTCTTCTTGTTTGTTTTTTTTCTTTTTTTTTTCTTCTTTTTTTTTCTGTGTAGATAATGGCTGCAATCACAAGTCTGGTACTTAAAGAAATGTCAGTACTATTTCTGGATTATTTCCCTTGAGAGTAATTTGTGGGCATGGAAGGAGAGGGGAAGAGAATGGGGAATACTCCAAAATCCTGACTATTCCAGCTTTGCCCTCATCTATTGGCAAGTGTATCTGTACCTGCTAAACAGAAACAGCCACCCTTCTCTACTAGGTGGTATGGCTATTTACTCGCCTTTGCACTTGCACAGAATATTTTAGTTCTAACCAAGAAAGCGAAGCAGAGAAATTGCAGATTATATTTTTCAAAATATTCATCAAGACTTGTTTTGAAAGTTTTGGGGGTTTGTGTGTGTGGTATTATTCATTATTATTTTCCCTCCCTCCTCACCTCCCTCCCTCACAGTGTTTTCCCTCCCTCCCTCACAGTGTTTTGTTTTGTTTTCTGGTTCTGTTTTTTAAAAATGAAGACATAGAAGCATAGTGAGTTAGCATTTAATGAGAATTATTTGAAATGAGTGATAAGAAAAAAATATTCTACAGCTTTTGATATCTCAAATTGAAACAAAGAAAAACAACTGAAGTTTTTTTGTTTATTTGTTGTTCAATTTGTATGTAAAGGAGAAAAGGAAAGAGCACAAAAACAACAACAGAAAAAGACCTTGCACCATATTTGGTCTTTAAAACTGATTGTATTGATGCTACATGTAGAGCTTTGTCTTTTCAGATATTTTTCCAGTTTATTATCAAAAGCTTTTTAATACCTTTTTTTAATTTGTTTTTGAGCCCCATCTGTGCGTTCAGCTCAGAGTCAAGTTGAAGAGACTTTAAAATATAAGTGGACAAACGGATACTAGTATGAATGATCACATTTTTCTATTAATCAGAAGTAAAATGTTAAGTGCTAAATAAAATTCTTTTTTATCAAATGGAAGAGCAATAAGGATGAAAAAATGTTATTATTACTGTTCGTTTTCAAACATGATATTTGTTTCTACAAGGAAATGTAACACTTGTGATTTCAGGTTTGGTCCTTTTACGTCTGAATTGTTGCTGTTACCATTTAGTAAAAATGAAGAGGATAAGGAGTTAGCTAAATAAATACAATGATGATGATATATAATATCCAGATTTGTTAACTATTAATATTAATAAATATCTGCTCTATAATACTTTAGACTTTTAAAATGATTAAGGATGTTCTACATATATTTAAATGATATTTGGTAAAATTTTGTTAGGATGAAAATTAAAATATATCAAACCAAACATCATCCCTAGTTTTAACAACTTTGTGTCATATGAAAATAAAAGTTCCATGTTGGTCCAACAGTCTTCTATATCCAAAGGTGTCTTTGTTTGTCTGAATGTCATAAGGCTTCCTGCTATAAATAGACAGCTAACCGCAGTTTTTATCGATATCCATTCAAGAAACAGTATGGAGTATTATATAAATTTTAGTTTATGTAAGTGCTAATGGAAGATGTAATTTAAGAGGAGAAAAAAGAGAGAGAAAAAAAACAAACAAAAAAAAAACTTGTCATCCACTTGCTTTTTGTGTGGCAAAAAGCCATAGAGAAGGAGCCCGGATGTTCTGAGCAGCTGATGTTTGTAGCAAGAAGGAAGAGCAAGGACGAGCCTAATTCTGCTACCAGTAGTCACACTGAGTAACATCTGTTTGTGTGAATAGTCCTATTGAGCTGCAGACACACTCCCTAGCTCGGAGAAAAGCCATGCAACTGTATACAAATGGTTTTCTGATGGTCAGCCTAGAAAGAACTCAGTGGCTTGTGCAAATAAGATACCACTAGTCAACACAAAAAAAGATTTGAAGACCACATGCCTGATTAATTTGGGGCATTTTCCTTAATGCTGTGAATTTCTTCCATATCTGTCTTTATTTACCTGCACCTATTGGAATCCTCATGGACGGAAAGATAGTTGTGAAAAACAAGCTGGCATTTGCAAGGAGGCTGGATGACATAGCCAAAACAAGAAACATCTCACAGGTCAACCAAGGAAAATCGTTGGTCTGCACTGGGATAATATTTCTACTAAACTGGAGTGGGAGCTCAGTGGTACTACCCTGCGTGCACATGTGTGTATGTTCTCTTTGACAAACCTCCCTTGGGAGTCAGCAATGCAATATGAAGTGTGCAGTTTACATCTTAATCTCTTAGATTAATGGTAGCAATTATTTTTTAAAAAAGAAGTCTCATCTTGCTTGTTATTTATGTATATTCCTGTACCTCCTAAGGAGCCTAATCAGATAGCAGAATTGCCGGGAACAGAATACTGCACAAGCAAGAAAAACAATCCATACCCTAGAGAACTCACAGTGTGCTCGGCATGGCATTGGTGATCATGGCTGATCACTGGTTTTATATGTGAAAGTGGAGCTACTGGAAAATGTAAAAGGAATATGTATGACCAGCACACTTGCCTTTTCCCATGAGATCCAGAAAAAATCCATATATAAAACAAGACCTAGTCCTATTAGTCCTATTAATTCAATAGATATAATAAGACCAAGATTGTACATGGACTGCAATGGTATTCTTGTGTTTACAAAGTGGTTATATAGTCCATTTGAATAGAATTCAAATTACTGCTTTTGTACTCTTCAAACACCTACAAGCCTTGTTGCCATTTAACTTTTTCACTTCTTGCAGATAAACATGCAAAAGAATCTTAATTCACTTGTTAGAGGTGATGAAAAAGAACTTCCGAGAATGCATCAAAGCTAGTGGAGCATTTGATCGAGAATTGCCTTATTGGAAACACACATTTAGGACATAATGCAGGGTATATTTTCACTCCACTGATGCACAGACACTTGAAATAAAATTAGCTTACATAAACAAATTTATTTGGCTTATTTTTTTTTGTCTACATGCCTAATTAGGTAAATTCCTTAGTGCAATTAATATTTGAATCACAATAAAATGTAGAATGTGTCTGATCATTTATTCTAAGTGGTCATTAGTAGTAAATTTCTTGTGTGCATGAATGGATGTAATGTTATACATATATGATTATATATTATACATATATACATTCATTCCTCAAAAACTGTCAGATTTTGGAGCAGATCCCAAATAAAGATCTATACTTCATATTATTAGCAATAGCCCAGATTCCTGTGATACATCGTCAAAAAATAGTCCTGTTTTGTGAAGAGCTATAGAATAAAACAGGAAAAGCAGTAGGCAGTCCTTGTCTTAGCATTTACAGATGAAGTATTGCAAGATAAAAAAAAAACCTATATAATGAGAACAAGAAAGACATTGTAGATTGATAATGCTTTATTTTTTTTGAACAGTAGGTTTAACTACTTAGAAGATTAAAAACCCCAGTGAAAGAAAATGACAAGTAGTAGTGATCAGATAAGCTTTAAAATATCTATAAAATGTTTATTTTATAACTATATGTATAATCCTAAAAAAAAATATTTTATGAAGGGCTTTATGTACACTAATTGGAAAAAATAAGTTAAAGAAGGTTAAGGTTACAAAATTGCATGCTTCTATTCAAAGCATAGAAAGCGCACCAATATGCAGAAAAGCTCAGTTCTCCTGTGAAGATCACATTTTCTGGACTTCAAATAGTGTTGTGCATTATATTTCTCATGGTAAGTGATCTGGATTCTAGTGTGTATCTAGTGTACTTTGTTATAAAGGACAGTTTAAACACTGGGAATGAGCTTTGAAAATGTCATATTCTGGGATATTTTGGAAGAAAACGTGATGGAAAAAAATATCTCGCAATTTAGCAATTAACTGTTTTCCCTCACTGCTCGCCTTTAATTTTCCTTTTATATTTGTTTGATTGTTTTTCATGCTACTACCAAAATAGCATTGATTAATTTTATTTTATTCTGAGATAATACTTTTCCATTTATTCAAAAGATTTAGGACTGAGTCCAGTTCCTATTATATCTAAATGGGAGTTGAGTCAAACTTTTGTTGCACTTTCTCTGTACTTCTTACTAAGATAACACTGTTCTTAGAGCTTGCTTTTTATTGATTTTATTTTTTTTTCTTGCATGATTCAGGATGAGGAAACTCAGTATTTTTTTCCTAATACTGTGTGCATACTCATATTCATGCTTTTGCTGCCTACTTAGTTTATCTGTTGAGTTTTACAATATGTTTCTTCTTTAATTAAAATACCTGAAAATGTCTGTTGGTTTTAATTTTGCAACAGCTTTTTTTTAAAATGAATACAAAAATAAATCATTAAACAAAAAAACCCACAAACCCCTTAATTTTTAGCTCAGATTGACTTGGGATTTTCATTTATATATATTTCATAGAATGCAGTTTCTTACATTCAGTGAAAACACTTAATATTTTTATTTGCACTTTTAAAACCCTTTTTAACCGAGTACTGCCAGAAATTACAAGAAGCTAATAACTACCATACACTATTATAGATGCTTCATCTTCTGCAATAAGAACTCAAATAAGATTTTCAAGAAGATTTATATTTTTAGCATTTTGTAACTCTAGTGACCATTATCGAGTAAAGGACTGAGAAATGAGATATTTTGAAAGTAGCAAATGGCAGCTTTTACAATTATTAAATAAAGCTTTGATTCATGCAGGTTGATGGCACAATTACAGCATGTTCTACCCAACTCTTGAAATATGATTAACATAAGCAGATACCGTAGTTAAATATTTAAGTGATGCACAAGGCTGTTTTTTTGTTTTTTTTTTTTTTTTTTTTTGACTCCTGGTATTATTGTCCTTTTCTGGAAATATCACAAACTGTACCATTCATACCTATAAACCAGGATGATCTCATTTTACCTTTAATGCCGTGTGTCTATATAGGGGAAGATGAAAATTATGCTAAATTTTTCATAACTCTAATATCAATGAATTAATATTTAATGAGAAATAAAAACAGTCATAAGGAATAAACTGGTTTCAACAGCTGTGAACAGGTGTTCATTTAGTACATGACTTGCTCACCTAGGACTGAAGATTCAGAGAAATTAGATATGTTATAAATGGATGAATTGGGGACTATTCATGCTCTGTAAGGAAGTGGGATTTTTTTTCTCCTTTGATATAATCCATCAGTTGTGAGATTGTTAGCATTGTTGCTTTAAATTTTAGTCAGCCAAAGCAGCTGGATTTAGTCAGCCAAAGCAGCAACTACAAAATATTTGTTCACAACCAACTGCTGTTTTTTTTACCCCTTTTCAACACCAGCAAATATTTGTTTTGCACTACAACTCCATGCTTATCATAACTTGTTGAGAAGCAACAATATAACATATACCCAATTAATCAATGACTTCTTTGTCCTTTCTGGCTTTGTTCTTCCACTAATGTATGCCTAGTGAGACTTGCATACTGCAGAACGTAACACTGACTTAAACATGAAATTATGCTGGCACGAAGGTCCATCCATAGGAATGGATGCTAAAGAAACTTAGCCCTTGAGGCTTGGCAATTGGTTGAAACAGACTGTCTGCCCAAAACTACTTTAATAAGTGTGTTTAAACTGTCCCAGGACGAGGAGACCCCCTGTGAAATGGCTCCTAAATAACCATCCCTTGCAGCCTATTGAGAGAATAATATAGATTCATCTGTAATTTGTTGTCACAAATCTGTCAAGACTCTGAAGTTATGATCACTTGCTACAAATTCTAAACCTATGGTGCTATAATAATCTATCAATAATAAGGTATAAAACAAATACATATGAAACATATGGATATGCATCTCATATGGTATGACTGTGGAAGCTGATTGGGCTCCAGATTGGGCTCAGTGTTAGGTGGAGGACTACCCGGGAACCCCAGGCCCTGCAGATGCAAAAGAAGGAGTCCTAGCTCCACAACAGAGCACAGAAAGACAAAGAAGTCAGTTTTATTAATGCATAATAATACTTATTTATGAAATATATTTTAAAGCGATACTCCAATTAATTCATTTCTGTAGAATTGCAACATGCTTTTGCCAGATGGTATTTCATATCAGGTCAAAAAATAATGAAGGAATCTGCTTTCGAACTGAAGTAACAAGAAAAGATGAGTAACTAGAGATTATGAATTTGTTACAGCTTTTTCTTTTCCACCCAAAGGCAACTTTTTTTTTCAAAGTCTATTCCCTGTAGATTTATTTGTATTTATTGCATTTTTGTCACACCTTCTTAGAAGTTAGCAAAGATAATTTACAATGTGGGAGAACAAACTCCCAGTTCCCAGAAAAGTATAGACTTGAAATAATTTGTCCTTTTTAGTTTATTTATTAGACATATTCACAAAGTTTAATCAGTGGCTGAGGATGGAAGAAGGTGGTTTGACATTGCCAAGAGAAAGAAATAGTTTTCCAAAAACATCTCAGAAGAATTTCCTTCAAAGCTATAATTGTCTACCTATATCACTGACAACATTTCCTTCCTATCTTGCACATAAATGTAGGTCTCGTTAAAAGTTCTCTACAGATAAAACATGGAGACTGTGCTTCAAACACGTCAACAGTGCTCCAGCAAATTTATTCATCCCAGAATATTAGTGTAATCTTCCCTTTTTTATTTCCCATCCCTCCTTCCCTTTGTCTCTGCATCCCTCCTTCCTTTCATCGCTGCTTCCCTCCTTCCCAAGGTGTTCAGCTTTCCCTGAACTCATCATGGCCAAGGTGATCATGCTGTTGTCTTCCACTTAAAATGATGTGTCACTGGGGGAGTTTTTTGATTTTTTTTTTCATCTCTAAAACTTATTTTTCAGCTTTATTCATTCAACCACCAAAATCTTTGCCTGGGAGAGAAATAAAGGATTGAGCCCAAGTCATTATTAGCATAGAAGCAGGTTATGGTCTCAGTGGGCTCTACCAAAATTTCCTATAATTTAAATGCTATAAGTATCGGACTCAGATGAGTAAACCAGAAGTAACTAGCTTTGTATCAGCTAGCAATCTCATCAGCTGTCCAATTCTCTTTCTTTCAGCTGTTAGTTCTTCTACCACATATCATTAATATTTGTATGAACCAAGTTTGTTATTTGAACTGAAATGGAAGGTCTCTTTTTTTTTTTAATTTTTGTAATATTGATTTCAAATGTGGCTTCTCATGAAAAATTAAAATTTATCAGGAGAATGTGCATATATCTCAAAGAAAGGTGAAGTGTTTGTCCAGTGTTAGCCTCTTAGAGTGGGAAAGCTTTTGGCAGAGGGATTTTGATCATCTTTAAACAAATCAGATGCATTATTCTCTTTTTAATATTTCTTTCTTTCTCATGGAAAAAAAAATGGTCCACTTTTTGAACACTGCAATGTATGTTTTGAAAATACTACAAAATATGAGGTTTTGCTTCCATTAGAAATAAAAACTAACCCCACTGCCACAAAATGAGGCTAAGATCCAGGAATGGAAGGATACCAACCTGTCCTTTGCTATTCCAGAATTCAAAGCCAGATGTATAATAGAAATACTCTAGTGGAATATGGGGCTTGGAAGAGGAGAGATAATCTGATGTATACAGATGCTAGCAGTCAAAATTACTGAAGCTGTACTGAAATTTCCTTTGCACCTGGCACTGGAGGTGCTAGCCATGTCAGTTCAGTCCCCCAACACAGATGTTCTTGTTGTACCACTTTGTATGTGTAACGTTTAAGATTTCTGTTTAGCTTGGTATAGCACACACAAATACTGCAATCCGAAGATCACCCATTTATTAGTGCACCTGCATCTTCTGCTTTCTTTAATTCCTGTAGTCTATTGCAATCCTCTTGTGCTGCTAATCCTTGTATAAAGAAGTAGTGTAGGGGCGGGAATGGGAGGAATCAGTTAACAATAGCATGTATAGATTACAACAATGAAAGCTGTTTTTCAAAATAGATTACACATTATATATAAATGATACAAGTGAGGCTGAATTCTCAGATGTCTTTAATGCAAAAATTTTAAAAAATCTTAAAGTGTAAAACTGTTGGTTCTACACTATCTTATTTATTTTTATAATTAGTTTTGTGAGATGGTATACCATATAGTAGTAACCATAGAGATAGGCCTTAATAAACAATTGATACCACTAAAGATAAACTCATGCTTAAATGATTTGTCAAGTTCTGACTAAAGGTGAAGTACTTTAAAAGTTTGGAAGTTTGTTAAAAGTAATTTATCCAAATATTCATGAACAATCTTCCATCATTTAAGCTTAATTTCCATCTAGGAACAGACAATAACTCTCCTATCCCTTACATTATATAATGTAATTGGTTAATAAATGTATAGTAAATTCAGAATGTACGTATCCACTCTGAAAATAAAGAAAATTCATGTGTGTTCGTACTAGCAAAACAACATTGACCTCGGTACCTGTTGTCATCCATTTTCTTTTATTCCCCATCACTCAAGAGAAAACTGAAAATGAAAAATGGGAATGAAAATAAGATGAGAATCAATCCCTTTGTTGTTGTTGTTATTGTTTCTATTTGATAACAATCAGGACCAGAACAGTAAAAAATAGCTTGAGATTCATTACTATGATGCTCATGACTGTCATGACTGTCTCTCTTTTTTTTTTGTTCTGGAAATGCACTCTAGTTGTCTAAATTACAGTTATGGAAATATCTTTTTTTTTTCCTTTGTTTTAAATAACTATTTATTGAAAAATAATTTGATGTCAGTCATTAACACTTAAATATTGACAAATATACAGGGAAATCCTTTATTTGAAATCTTTTGATACATATCTCCACAGAAAGTATGTTAAAGAGGATATTTAATTTTCTTCCAGCAGGATTAGAGGTCATTTTCCCCTTTGGTTTCTGCAAGTAACACAGATTTCTGCATACACTATAATTCTGTAATTCTATACTTGTAAGCCAGTAATAGACCAAATATTCCTGGATTTTTGGGGTATTTTTTCAAAGAATTTAATTCTGATTGGAAAGGCATCTATAATTTCATGCTTGTAACTATTTTTGTGGTCCTTTTATAAGCCTTAGGCTCCAGAAAGGAACTAAGCCAAGTGGTGACTTTGGGAACTGCAGATTTTGGCACAAATTAGCTTTAAGCAAATAGCTAAACTGACTAAGACTGCTGGCTAATCTTCCAGGACTCCTCTTGGAGGGAACACAGAAAAACATGTGCCTCCAGAGAGTCAGACTTCTCAGACTCAAACCCTGGTCTTATATATGTATAGTTGTCAACTATACATATATAAGTTCCTAACACTAGGAGAGTTACTCTCTAGATGTCATTCTTTTGCCTACTATTTTTTCTTTCTCCTGGTCTACTGTGGATAAATGTCCTAATAATCCCAGGCCATCTCACACAACATTGAAGTATACGTATATGTTGTGAGAAGTGAAATCTAAACTTGTTCATGTCTACTGACTATTGTTTAGAGTTAGGGGAGTTTAGGGAGATCTGACAATTTACTTAGTGCGTCAGAATTCACTGAATCTGTCTTCATTCATTTGTTTGTTGCTCCTTCTGTATGCAGAGTGGATGATGTTTGTAATTGAACATGCAATTGAAAGAGAGAGTGCAAGTGCCCAGAAATGTGGTGTTTCATCAAGCTTATATAAGTTATCTTGATCCTATCACTGCCACAGTTTCTCTCCTGCAAGTATCGCTCCAAATAGCTTTGGATACCTCTACTTTCCTTGGATATCTCTACTGTAGTGAAGATCCCACCTCTAACTGCAGTATAAAATGTACAATCAAATATGATAATATGGATGTTTCAATTCACTAAAAGTTTTGACCTGTTACTGACTTTCTAGCTCTTTCTGGGGAGTAATCTCTAATTGCTAAAAACTGTTGTTCAAATTAATGTCTATTCTGCACATTGTAATCTCAAAATTTTGCAGCACAGTAGCATGGTAGAGGACATAAATGGAATCAGTTATCATAAAGAGAAAAAAAAATGAATAAAGATCTTTGATGGCTATGAGCTCCTATATCAAAATAACTAGCTCTTTAATCAAAAGAAGTTTTAATACAAATGTAAATGAGATGGAGATTTCTTTCTGATGGATAACTAAAAAACTCTTCAGTGGATAAGTATAGAAATAATGTCATTATTATAATTTGCTAACCTACAACCTTACCAAACAGAAACATCTATCCTCTGTTAGTACTAGTCCCTTTTGAAATGAACAAATCAAGGCTGATTTTCATTGATCAGATTTCAACAGTTCCATCAATATTACTGTATTTTTCTTTTCTAGACTGTGGCATTTTTATAGACTAATCCAATATTACTAGAAGCCATTTAAAGTGAATCCCAGAACTAGTAAAAAGTAATCTGAGAATTAGATCTATTTTTGTTAGTTAAAATGATCTTGACTTGCTCATATTGTATTATACCTGATGCTCAGTAACATGATAGTACCAATACAAATTGAAAGATATCTGGTTTGAAGTCTTAAATGTCTGTTAAAAGTAGTGAGTCCAAACACATTAAAATTCCATTTTTCCCCCATACAAGTGTTTGCTGCAGATGACCCCCACTGATCTTAAATATATTTCTGTATCTGTAACTGAATAGAGGTTTTCCGTACAACATGTTCTAATGGTACTCTGGCCTTTAGCCAACAAGGCACTGAATAAGGCTATTTTTAAAATACAGAAACTGGGAACAGCTGCAGCAATCAAATTTGATAAAAACAGAGAGGAACTTTGCTTTTTTTACGGTTTGTCCAAGTTTAGACTCCTTTCATAGAACAGCTTTTGTTCTGTTGGATGAAGAGGGCATAAGAGTAACACAGTGAAATCCTTTTGAACAAATAACTTTTAAAAGAATACAGATTAAAATAATAGAGTTTTTTTGGTAGCAATTGTACCTCAAACTATTAAAAGAATAAATCTGTAAAAAATAATATATTTTTTTCTGCCAAGCTTTACTGTAAAAGACTTTTCCATAATGATCTCCCAAAGTGGAAGATGAAACCTCTTTTTTCAAATGCTGAAAACTTGAACATCTGAACATTGGTATTTGGAGATAGTTTTGGGATGGAAGAAATTTAATTTGAGTGCTCTAGGTTTTGTTTCTAAGGTTTTTTTTTCCCAATTTTTCTTCTTCTACTATTAATCATGAATGTATCTATCTAATAAGAAGTCTTCTCTTCTTCCCCTTGGGAAGCTTTTCTTTTTTTTTAAGAGAAAAAAATAAGAGTTCACTTAAGGAAAAGTTTTACAAAGGCCTTCTGTGCATATTAAAAACTTTCATAAAATATTTAATTATAGGGATTGATTCTTCCTTGTTTGCCCTCCTACTTTTTGGAAAAATTGTCACTGAATCATTAATGGGAGTTAGGGGATTATTATATCCAATATGCAATAGTAGGCTGAGTTGTATCTGTTAAATGATTCCATCTGAGGAATGAATCTCAGTGCCTAACTGAAAGGTACTAAGTGAAATCCAGGCCTCTCCAAAGCTAATGAGAGTTTGATTTCAGTGAATTCAGCAGAGCCAGAATTTTATTAATTGTATTCATTCTACATACCAACAATAAACATCACCTGGCAGGCTTACTGTACTAAAACTAGTTAAAGCATCACCAATTCATTTGGTAAAGGAAAAATGCAGTGTTACTTCTCATATATGTATTTATCTGGGCATATATCATATGTGTGTATGTATGCATAAATATAAAATATATGTATGTGTGTATATAACATATCTGTTTATTTATTAGAACAGTATCTGAGTATCTCAGTAGGGTGAAAATTACAGCAGTAATATTTCTTCTTTTCCTCTCACCAAGAGGCTTAGCTTGTTTTGTTTCATTTTGATATAAGAAGTAAAATAGGAAGACAAGAGTTGAGCTTAAAGATTAATACTATGATGAAATCAATGTCTGCACCTACTTAAGACTTTTGATGTTTACAAACAAACTTAGCAATGCAGGATAATCAAAACTGGGCCCAGTACTGTAGGCACAGGACTTCACTGAACCTTCAAATCAATATTAAGAGGGAGAATAGGCTTCTATAAACAACCAATTGAAATTTAGGAGCCACCGCCACAGATATCATATGTGACCTTGGCCAAGGCACTGTTAACTTGTTCCCCTTTCACAGTAGGAATAATATGATATCTCTGAAGGATCTGTGCACAATATATTCAGTTAAGTATGAGAACAAATCTTTTGCAGGAACTGAGTTTGTCTCTATGCAATTTTTCACTCTGTAAAATGGATGAAATAATATTATCTTTCCCCCATGCTTTGTCTGTTTTATTTGTTTATATTATAAATTCTTGGAGACAAGGGCTGTCTCTTGTTATGTGTCTGTGACTCAGTAACATAACAGAGCCTTGTCATCAGATGGGTCTCTAGGTACAGCTCTGACATAAACAATTACAGATATGGAAGGATATGTTATTTCAGGTAGCTTCTCCAAAAGAAAGAAAATGAAACAAATAAACAAACAAACCAAGAAAAAGGATGCATGGATTAGTCTTGATATACTGATTTTTTTCCCAGGAATCTAGAAAAGAGATGTTTATTTGAAATCGGACAACCATTGTGACATTAAATATGTCATTAGCATTTCATACAACAGCCATTCCCGTCTCTGTGTATGAAAGTGTCCCCATGCTTCTGCATGAGGCAAAGCTCCTTTTCTCCCTTCTACAAAGATACTTAAGCTTTCATGTGCTGCAGGAAAATGAATGCAAAAGGTTTTCAAGAAACTTCTGGTATCACACCAGTTTTTAAGTTCTTATCCCTTTTTTTTTAAATAGAACTAAAAACTTTGTATGTGATGATTACTAGGATGCATTTTCATTTAGTAAGCCAGCGAGGCCCTGCTCCCTGAAGACAAACTGCTGCCAAAGGCAGATTTATCACTGACCAACAGTGTTTTTATGCAAATGTGCCTGAGTGCAGTAACCCCAAATTATAATAGAGTCATTCAATCTCTTGTCAAGATAGCAATATTTATATATTACAAGGATAAAATGAATACCAAAAACATTTCCATTATAGATAGAAATTTCTCTATGTAAATCAGTATTTCTAATCACAATGTCCTTCGTCCCACCCACTATCCCATTTTGTTTCCTATCTTCAGAGATGAATTCCAACTGTGCTACTCTCTTGCGAATTTACTTTGAATGTTAAAGTGTTTAGCTGATGCCACGCTAATGGATAATGTAAACTCCTCCCCGAGAAACCTGAAGGTCTCCAAGTTGACTAGGGAAAGCGCTATGGGGACTCATGTCCCTGTGCAATGTTCCACCTGCCACTAGCGCACCTTTCTGCCTAGACTTCATTTCTGCTTGCTGCCGGATGGGAGGAAATGGGCAGGCATCTCCCCGGAGACTTTATTCACCCATAGGGAATGAATACATGGGGTCAGATGCCCCTCTGCATACTAGTCCCCAGCTGCTTGCATCTGCCTGCCCCGTGAGAGTTGGCTCTGTGTACTGATGGGGCTAATGCGAGGAGACACGTGAAGTAGTTGGGTTTATGGAAGAGGGCAGGAGAGGCATGGTGCTGTGAAAACATTCCCACATACTCTAACGGCTCATTCACATGGAAAACAAGTGAGAGCCTTCAGCTCTTTTCACAGGGCTCACAACAAACCCAAAGGCATCGTCAAAAATCACTTTCGTCATACACTGATACCGAGATACTCTTCACCTATGAGACTTCAGCTTGCATTTAAGTTACTAAATGATATGTTTGAATTGATGAGCAGCGCAGTATCTGATAGCTGCATTTGATCACTCTTAGGAAATATGTTTTTTAAAATCTGGTCTACACTCTCCTAAATCTACAACCACGTAAAACCAGTTATAAATGATGAAGTGTGCTTTGGAGCACATAAAAAAAAATTATTAACACATTTACCACTCAATTTTCTCTCTAAAATTGTTTTAAAATAAAATTTATATATTGCCAAAGAACTGCTACATATCTAAAAAAAAAAAACATGTTTATTGCTAAAGACTATGGTAGAGATATATACAGACAACTGCAAGAACAAGTAATTTTACAGGAACATTTGGTGGACTTGAAAGAAAATTATTTCCTAAATTGTGTCTCAAATATAGTTAGGAAAGTCCATATTAAAACTTTTTCTAAGCAACACATGATGTTCAAGGAAAAGCAACATTCATTATTTTGGATAGAAATATATCTACGATATGTAAAAAAGTAATCATAACAGACCCACTAGGTCAACTCATAAGTTCATGTAGCTCATGGACCTCTAAGACCAGCCAGGATTGTATCTTTGGAAATAAAGTATAAGAGAGCAAGATTATAGTGATGCTTCCACTAAGATATCCTCCCAGGTATGTGTCAATTTATTATTTGGGGAATTTCTAAAGCTCAGTATGGCATCAACAGTTTCATGAATTTGCCTAATTATTTTTTAACTCATCTTAACATTTTAGCATCTGTAATATTCTATGATCTTCATGCCATGATGGGTTGTATGATTTAGCTACATATCATGTTAAAAGTATTTCCTGCGTTGTAATTTCTGATTATTTTCTATATTTTTATGAATGAGTCAACCCTACAGATACTGTATTACATTGAGTTACTGGTCATAATATTTGTGTTTTGATCACCATTGAGCATTTAGCTGGTATTTTCATAGAAGTAGCTTGAAAAATTCCAAAGCTAATTTTTGCATAATAATATTAACTTAAAGCCCATCATAATGTATTTACATATGCACATGTATATAACATATATACATATATTCTATACACACACACATATATATAAGAAGAGAAAGAAAGAAAGAATGATCAGTGTATTTCTGTTTCTCTTCACTGGATTTGGGTTACATTTATTGCATTCTTCCCTTTTTATTGCCCCATCACTCAGTATTGTGAAATCTCTTTACAACTTTTTTAATTGGCTTTGTCTTTTATTTCCCGAAGCTTCAGCAACTCGCTATCTACTCTTATTTCAAAGTTATTTAAGGGAATGTGTTGAGTGCTACAGAGCCTAGCACAGATCCCTCTGAGAAATTAGTGGTAACCTTCCACCACAATGAAGAGTGACTTTCCTTTTTGTATCTTTTAATTTAAAAGAGGAACTGACCTCTTTTAAGAGTGCTTGGTTTCTTCCAGAGTTTCTGGTAAGGACCTTTTATGAACAATGGATTCATTGATGTCTTGACCCTTTATATTGAACTAGAGTGCCCATACCCATGTAACATCTTTTAAAAATTGCACCAAAATATACACTCTTCCACTTTTGCTCACTCTAAGTTCTTATCGAAGTCAATACATTTGAAGCAAGTGTTGAAATATATGTTGTGTATGTAGATGTATGCCGGTCAAATATATTAGCAAGAGCAGGAGCCAAAGCTAATTCTAACTTAGGTCTTCAAAATGAATTGTAGGTTACATTTGATTTAGTTTTAACTCAATCTGTAGGAAGATTATCTCTAATTTAAGTTTGCTGATAAAAGTACCAATTTTGTCCTAAAATCACCCTACTTTGAAAATGTGACATTGCAGTTGAGAAGTTTTTGAAAAGGCTTCACTTCTTTGGTGTATAAGAGTATTGTTCAGTTCCATATTCTGGTGTTTAATATACCACATTTTTTGAGATATGTGATGTGGATCAAAGGCCAAGATTCGGCCCTTACTTAACTGCTGTCACTGGCAGTAATTTCACAGCTATTGAAAAATGATGCATCAAATTTATATCTTTGCAAATGTCAGTATTCTGAATCTTGCATATGTTGCCTGAGCTGTCAGTAATAAAAATCTGTTCATAATTATTCTCCCACTTTTCAAAATAATTTTCTAATAACCCAGTGAATAGAAATTTGATGTTTTCCTTGGCTAGAAACATTTTAATGATCTAGGACATCAATAAAATTCTGTGTGCTTTTATAATTCAAAAGCTTTTGCAAATTAGTAGGACTTTCCAAATTAAATTTCTACGGATATCAGGAAAATCTGATGTTTAAATCTGAGTTAAGATTGAATTGATATGAATAACTTAAAGGAAAATATTTTAAAAGAATGCCATCCCTTAAAGAAACAATTCAGCAGAAAGGCAAACATGTAAAATAAGGTCTATGTGTGTAATAGTCATGCTAGCTATAAGAAAGCAGAAATAAAATCTATCATAGTATATATTTTAATTTAATGTCCATCTTTTCTGTGATATGAAAGAATTTGGCTTATTTTTACTACTTTACTGTGTAAAAATGATTCCACTCTGATGAGAAAAATAAATAGTGAGGCATATTAAGAAAATCTAAGAATGAAAATGATGGGATTGGATAGTATCAGTCTTTCTGCTTGGAAGCAGTATAATCCAGACCATACATCCTATTTGCTTTTAATACCTTTTTTTTTTTTCCTCTAACAGTACATTTTTTATGTAAGTACTTACATTCAGAGCCCAAAGTAGTGAACAGAAAAGACTCCTTTTGAAACTTTGGACTTACCTCAAAGATCTGATAATTAGCATGAAATTCTACCTTTGTTAAAGATTGAAAGATTTGAAATATACAAACAGTAATATGTTTTTCTTTCGTTCTTCAATTTGATGATAGAGTAACATTTTAGCTCATCTATGCTTCAATAGCATATCTTTTAGAAACATGAATATAAACCACACGTAAAATACACTGGGTTTTTTTGTATTTGCCATGCCCATCTGCTTTCTTGCACCTTAACTTAAACTTGAGCATATAGAACGTTTTCTGACAAAATATCCCCTTGTTGATTCTGATTCAGATTTCATTACAGTTGTGGGTAATAAGACAGTCTCAAACTGCTGTGTTGCTGTTCAGGTTTCTGTTTGTATCTCTACTTGTATCTAAAATTCTAGACAGAATTTGTCCTTCCTCCTTGAAGTCAAACAAACTAGTATTTATTTTGCAAGGAGCATTATGTTTTAAAAATATTTTTTAGAAGTTTAGTGCCAAAATGCTATGTAATAGAAAAGCAATGTAAAACAAAAATATGTGAGTGCAAACAACCACCCCAAAGTTCAGGAGATCTAGGTGAATAGTTGTTGATAAAAATTTATTTCTACTGTTTATATTTATATTCTTTGCATTGAATATATGCACTTATTGAGGAAAAATCTTGAGCAAAAAGTAAGTAGTCATGTAATTAAAGGCTTTCATAATGCATGCACACATAAGGCTACATTCAAATGGTGCACACTGTTTTTAGAAGAACTGTACAGAAGAGATTTCAGCAGCATCTAGGATATGGACTATACATATTTTAAATGTCTCTTGACTGTACAGATTGTAAATATCTCTTGAAACAATAGAGACCATAAATTTCTAAAATGCAGACTTTTCACTCAGTGTGCTTCAGGTAAGCATATGAAAGAGTCTTTCTTTTTTCTCCTGTACAAAAATTATTAGTTCTGTATGAATGAAAATTAACTATGAATGATATCATTGTATTGTAGAACTATTTTGGTCAGGATATTTTTGAATATGTGTGATAATAGATTCACATGAGCCCAGACTTGAAGATGCAATCACTGCTTAGGAATCACAGTTTAATCACTTTTTCGAGTTCTGTTCAACACATCCTTTATTTTTTTTATTATTTTTTAGTCGGCTGGTCTTCTAAAAAAAAAAAAGAAATTCTTAACAGTTAGCATAACCACTGTCAAAATCATATCTAGACAAAATATTTTTTGTAATGCATCAATTCTCAACTTTTTCAGACCTAAGTGACCAACTCATGGAAGTTGTTGGTCTAGAAGGAGCTATGGAGATGGGTCAGATATACACAGGCCTGAAAAGTGCTGGAAGACGACTTGCCCAGTGCTCATCTGTTATCATCAGGTACTGGCCATTCTGATATGCTCTATACTGCTACAGTGAAACTGGAATGTTTTATATGTTACTAGTTCAATTTCTCTCGTCATTTAATAATTATGATTACTCTATTGCTTATGGAAGTATTATTGTTATATATTAAATAATAGAATTTACAATATATTCCAGGGAAATTAGTCAAAGAAATATTTATTCAATTTCTATTCTATGCCCATATATTTTCCTTTCTTTAAATGGGCCAAAAACCTACAAATAAGGAGTTTGTATTTACTTCACAGGTATTCAACTCTCATTTCATCTTATGAGGAAATATTATCAAGCAGTTGGGGCAGAAGGAGTAGGGCATGAATGTCTTGGGTCTTATTATTGACATAGACTCTGGGCAATTTTGAGCAAAAAAGTCATTTAGCATTGCTTTAACATATTTTAACCAATTTCTCATGCATTCCTCACCAGAGAATAGTAGCATGTAGTTTGTAAAGCATGTTTTTGGTCGTTGGAAGTCAAAGTGCTCTGGTTTTAATTTCTTTGTTATTTACTGAACACTTACAAATCACTACTGATAAAAGTACTGCTATGTATAGGTTGTGAAAAATGGATCACACTAATTTACTTGTATTTTACTATTTATTGACCAGAATATACACAGTTTGGAAATCTGGATTAGCTCTTAAGCAAAAGTAAATAAATAAATTAATTAATTTTGGATAAATACAGGAAAGGATTTTTAATTAAGAGTTTTTCAGGACTGGTAGGTGTGGGGAGGAAATTTACATTATTATTCAGACCTTCTTTTTGTGATTCTGAAATGTTGTGCATACAAATCTTATTATTAAAAGCTAAAAATATGAGTTGAAAATTTTAATAGAATGATAAGCTAAAAAATATAAGTCTATGAGGCCTAAAATGAGGAATAAAATTATTAATCAAAACCATTAATCAAAATTTGAAGAAAATTAGTAGAATTTTTTGAAGGGCATGATTTTCATTTGAGAATCTCTCAAAGAATGGGGTGATGTTGGCTTCAAAGTATTCTGCTGGACTGCCAGTGCACCCTTCTCAAGATATGAAGTGAAGGCTCATTGCATGTTCTTCACTTCATATATTATTGCCCAGATGAAAGTTAATAAGTCCACAGATTGTGTCCAAATCAATATCCTCTGATCATCATAAGGTTTAAATCAGTGTCCCTCAACTAAAACTTTAATTTATAACATAGGAAGTTAAAGCCTCTGAATATAGTACAATTATCATGTTATGTGAGTGCTATATCTAACCCAGAGTTAAACAAAAGCACAGAAATATCTTTTAAAGTTCCCGTAAACACTGGTGGAAGTGCTAAGGTGTATCGCTTACTTTCTTTATAGCAGTCAGAGTTACCAATAATAGCAGAGGTTTCTTTGTCTTTTCAGATAGTAAAGTTTATGCCTGATTTGTTTTTTTGCTTAATTCACTCTTTATTTCACAAATTACAGGCTATTCTCCCATGAGAGAGTAGCATATTAGTAAAAAGATGTGTGAGTGTTTGCAGTTTTTATTGAAAATGAGGCTAAGGCTTGTTTATGCAGTTTACTAAAATGATTAATTTTATAAGCATGAAACCAAAGGTTATATAGAAGTTTAGGGTAAATCAGGATTACATGTGTCTATGCCATCATATATATTTCTCTTTAATATATCAATTTATCAGTTTTGTCTTGTTACTTCTGCTTAAACAATGAAATATATTTCTTTAGGACTAGCAAGTCTCTGCCTATGCAAATAGATGGGGAACCCTGGATGCAGACCCCTTGCATGGTAAGTATACTCTTATCTCTGAGAGCAGCACTGAAAAAAAAAAAGGAAAATTCAGAATTATTTTTATGACACTGAAATGATAGTAGTCATTTACTGATTTATTTAATTTCACTTCTTAAGTGACAGAAGTGGAATATTTCTGATTAAAATATAAACCATTGCCATTATTATTGGCTTATTTTATTTAAGTAACATCTACACATAACAAGTATAAACTTGTTATATAATTCATAGACACTGCATTTTTAATTAATCATGTTTTTCCCACAGGTTTGAATGGAATAAAAACATAGGCATTATTATGATATCATTTATTTCAAAACTTTGGAAAATGCTTACAGGATGCAGTCCCAGCATCCTGTTACCTAGAGTTATCTATTTTTTTATGATGAAGGACCACATTTATGCTCTTATTGATTGCTGAGAAAGACCTGATATTAGTTACAGTGCTAAAGTGTATGTGACTAATAACTCTTATAAAATTTAGGAAGACTTTTCACTTACCTTAGAGAGCTTATAGTAAGAACATTTTGTTTAAAGATGAAGTGTTCAATGTGCTGATTTAATCATATAAGATAAATAATAATTAAAACCCTGTAGTTTAAAGGAAAAGGGAAGGAAATTAATCTCATATTATGATGTGTCAGTGCCCACATGCATAATATGAGGGCAAGTAAACAGGAAGGAGAAATCCATTCCTCCAAATAGTATCAAGTGCTCAGAGTAAGTTCTTTGAATAACTCTCAGTAGCCAAAGAAACAAGGTGTAACTTCAAAAATGGTTATTATTGTCCCTCTCTAGTAAGCTAGAGAGCCTAACCAAGAAGTTTAAGACTGTTGAAAAAGTGAGAGACTAACTGGATAGATGAGGGCAGAGCGGTGGATGTGGTCTATCTGGACTTCAGCAAGGCTTTTGACACCATC
>JAUBOD010001092.1:1581024-1635809 GCA_032353885.1 Nothura maculosa
AAGAGAAGGCTGAGGGGGGACCTCATCAGTGTCTATAAATACCTGAAGAGAGGCAGTGAGAAGGGTGAGGTTGCCCCCTTTTCAGTGGTAGACAGTGATAGGAATGGCTTCAAACTGAAGCATCGGAAGTTTCACAGGAACTTCAGGAAGCATTTCTTCACTGTGAGGGTAACAGAGCACTGGAACAGGCTGCCCAGAGAGGTTGTGGAGTCGCCTTCTTTGGAGAGCTTTAAAACCCACTTGGATATAGCCCTGAGCCATGTGCTCTAGGTGACCCTGCTTTTGGTGGTTGAAATAACTCGTGGTTCATTCTGGCATTGTGCTCTCAGGAATCATGTGAACTGAGAAGCCCCCTCCAGGATGGATCTATAGACAGCCATCTGTGTGCAGGTGATGATGTGTGCCACTCATATCTAAATCCCACTGAAGGACAAGACTGAGAATCTTTAGGTATCATTAAGTGTATTGGGGTATTGGCTTTTGTGAATGATTTTGTAAGATGTGAGGGAACCTACAGATGTTACATAGGAGCTGTGCATCATGCTAGTGGTGTAACATTTATCCTCAAATTAGATATGACGATGCTCAGTTGTTGTCACCAGTGAGACCATTTTGGACTCAAGTCTACTGCATCTCAATCCCTGTTAGCTTTCTAAGATCTCTCTGGAAATGAAACAAGGTGCTTATACCTTCAATATCCCTTGAATTCAGTAGTTGGGATATAAAAGTTACAGAGATTAGAGTGAGAAATAAATTAATTCTTTCAATGAGTATTGAGTCAATTCTATCACCAAGTTCAAGTAGTTACACTCAGAAGACCTTTTCTGTTTCTCATTCATATCTTGAAAGTGATTTTTCGTTCTGGTTGAACCTGACCAAAATTCGCTGGCTTGATTCCATTAGGCAGACTAAGGAAAACAAGTTCTGTATCAAATCCCTGTTATGTACAGGATGACATCAGCATAGACAGACTTTGAAGTTTATTTCCTCTTGATGTAAGAATGGAATCAACAAGGTCAACTCCGCTATTTCTCCATTCTGACTGGAAAGTATTATACAAGTAGCTGTTCCTTCTCAAACATGTGAAGCATATGTCCTCCAAAAGTGACTGGGTAGCCTGGAGAATACTGTGGGATGCAATAGAAAATGAAGTGATCCCCCAAAAGCTATGTGCTTGATTTTTATTTCCTGTGATTTGCCTTAGTACTAAAAAAAGGTGCTTCATTTACCATGTTTTACCATCTTCTATTGCACATGTTGCTAGTGTTCCTATGAAAGCAGAAATGCATTCTTGCTTGTGTGCATACTTAAAAATGTGAATTGCCCTCCTCTAGACATCCAGCCTTCCAGAATTTTCAGTGTGTTAAATAGACGCAGACTCCAGGTTCTGACAAAGTCACTCTGTTCTGGTATAATAAGATGCACAATCTCAATGTCAAATTGTATTGTTTTCACTGTTTTTTTTTTTTTTATAGAAGAGTCTTTGGGAGAAGGAAATATGATAATGTTAATGTTATGTTAAACATCTTGTCTGATTAGCTAAGAAGGAAATTCTATCAGAGCTCTCCCAGACAAATTTAGCAACATGGAAGATATCTATGGTTTCACCTGATCTCTAAACAGGTCATTAATAGGAATGAATCTTCAGAGACTCTCTAGTCAATTTGATTAACTTCTAGCTTCATCCTTTTTTTATTTTTTAGGAAAAAAGATAATCTTTCAATTTAAGTACATAATTTCTTAGCATTATTTTGAAAAATCTATAGGAATATACTGTCTTAATTAGAAATAACTGTGATTTCAGTTCTTTCATCTGTTCTTACTTGGTTGGCATCATGTCTGAAAGAGTCTCAAGCTGCTAACATCATTAGATGACAAATGGAAGGGAGAACTCTTTATAGGATATATGGGATAGGGAAAACCATCTGCAACCATCATAATGGTTTGCAGAAATACAGTTTCATAGACATCCAAAACAAAACATATAATTTAACTTTGGCGTAATAGTATTTTTAGGATCATGTGCTGAAAAGTAAATTTTTAATAAGACATTTAATGTTTAATCTCAGAAATAAAATTTCAGAATATGATTTCTTTATAGCCTTTCCTGTAGTCCTTAAAAATATGTTTAATCAAGACAGAGGGCCTGATGAGCCTACCTTTGTAAGTCCAGAGAGAAACAGGAACTAAAATCAGAAAAGCTTGTTGTCATACTGACAATATGGCAGAGCTGTGTGAAAAAGCTGAAAGGAAGTCACAGATTTGCTTTTATGTAGCTTCATTGGCTTCCACATCCCATAGATGGCATGAGGAATCTGCAGCTGTTTTCTAGCCTGTCAGTCTGTGAAGTATCCTTTTTTCCATAAGAATTTTTTTATGATTTTTTTGTCATTATTTTAAAGTGAAAAATGTTTTTTTAGGGCAAAGAGGAACTGAGTCCTAGCTACAGTGGCTGATATTGGTAGCGTATTAGGGTGCTATTACATAGTTAAACTATAAATGGATGTGTAGAAAAAGTTTTAGATGTTGTAATTAAATATTGCATTTTTGCCCCTTCTTTTGAGAACAGCATACATACAATTATGTTTCTAGGCCAGAATGCTTTTCTGAGGTTCTAACAATATATTTTGTACCTGGGCATTATTTTTTGTGCACTGCACATTAATTAGTTTTGTTTACCTATGCATATTTTTTCCTAATTTAACAACAGTAGTTTTTGTAATTGACAAAGCAATTTACTGCATGTGTGCTTTCTGCACCCCCAGACAGATATGTTAACGTGTAATGTACCTTTCTTTCCAGTTCATATCGTTAAGAAAAGAATTAGTTGTGACTAATTGCCAATTAATTTGCAGTGGTTTAAGGGGGATAGGGGGGAAAAAAACAATTGCACCTACTAATTAAAATTTAAAATATTCCAAAGTGTCATCTTTAGGTGTCTGTGGAATACATAATTTCCATTTTGGTTCTGCACTGGATCTGTAACAACCCTGAGTTTGACAGCTCTATTAATTTAAAACCTCAGTGATACCTATTAGTACAAAACATGAAAAAAATGCCATTAATCATTTATTTTAATTTTGCAGCTCTGTCATTTTCTCAGTATGTTTAAAAATTATGATGACACCATAATGTTTTCCAATCTACCTGTGTGAAGGGGAAACGGATCACACTACTTAGGAGAGAGACTAGAGTATATTATTAGAGCTTAATTAATGCCAAACTGATTAGATTTGATTGCACTTTGTACAATAATATTGTTAAGAAATTTATTTAAAAGACATGTTGCATAATGCTATATTTAAAACTCTCAGTCCAGATCTGAGAGATTTGACCAAATGCCTCATAATACAAGTCATAAGTTTTTTAGTTTTTGTTTTTTAACACTGCCTACATTCTATACTACTTCTTCCCATCATAATAACCAGTGCAGCACTTGGTAACTTTTAGGAAGATAGAAGTATTTGGCTCTTCTGTTATATGGAGGTGCCACAACCATCCATTTCCCATAAAGGACTGGAGTAATATGGGCATCTAAACTGTGGGAAACCCTCCTACCATCAAACCTACCAACAGCTGAAGCTTGTTGGTAACATGGACAAAAATACACCTCCTGAAATACTGATCCAACTTAAAGTATTTTTGTCAGTTTAGCCTTCTCTCCTTAAAATACAGAAATAATATAATTTCTCTAACTTCGATTGAAACATTATAAACAGAATTGATTAACTCTGTTTTCAGTTTTCTATTTTCATTTAATATTCCAGTTAGTACCTATAACACTGGATTTCTCTAGAATTATTAATGCTTAATACATTTTATTTAGTGAATGCATTGTATTAATATGGCTTCAAAGCACAGTTTGAAATTCTGTCCTGCTTCTGAAACAAATAAATAACCATTTCATGCTTTTATAAACATATTTACTGTCACAAATTCAGATTTCTCCTTATTAGAAAATTTTCTCTCTTCGAATAGGGAGTAATTATCATCTCTACTTTTAAGAATTATGCTTTTTTTAATAGAATCTAGTTTTCCTTCCCACAAATATTTCATCAGACACTCTTTCTAATACAGCAAAGGTGATTTTAAAATTGCAAATGCAGTATTTTTCTGCTAAATCTATTTACTAGATATAACAGTCCTTTAGATTTCTGGGATCATGAACTCATAGAATAAAATCTTGGCATCAGTTAGTGAATGGAGTTTTGCCATTGACTTCAACAGCTTGAGTTTAACCTATAATGTTGTACATCAGGCTTTCAACAGAAATCTATGACATCTTAGCAATTAATTTGGCTATTTACTTTCCTTCTAAATGTAATTTTATTACTTCCACATCTTTCATGTTCTTAAATATAAATTTGTGCCATATAAAAATTAAGATTGGTTTTTCCTTCAGATATACTTCAGATTCTCCCCTTAATTTATGTTTAAGATCACTCTTATTTTCTGTGAGTTTATCATATTTTTGATAAAGCTGAGTAAATATTCCCTAAATTTACAGAACTTCATACTATTTTTTATGCCTCTATCAGGGCATAATCAGTTGGTAAATATATGTTAACTTTTTGTGAGTTTCAGGAGTTTTTTTGAGCAATTTTTTCTCTACATAACTTTTGTTTTGAATCAGTGTTATATAAAGATTTACCTATGGAAAAGGTAAATTGAATAATAATAATAATGCTTTATTTAAATAATGCTTCATTTAAAGCTTTTAAAAGCAGAAGACATGAGGTTGCTTAACAAGGCCAAGAAGGTGAATGTTAAAAATTAGTCATTTCAACAAATATAGAATCTACACAGAGATATAAGTAATATCAAGAAGATATCTTATTTTCTTTTTGATTTAACTATATTTTGCTTACAACTAAAGATTTTTTTGTCTATGTTAATCCTCCATTCAGCACTCTTAAATCTTCAGTGCTACTTCCCTTCCCTTCCAGAAGACTGTTTTTTATTTTGGAAACTCTTAGTGCAGCTTCCTGCCTGAATGTGTACTTTCACTTTTCACTTATCCCCCAAATTCACATCACCAACTCTGGTGTTGCCACTAGTATGGAAAGAGATATGGAAGCAAGAGTCCAGTTCAGAAACACAGTGCCTGAGAATCTTGAGAAAGACCAAATTAGCATTTTTCAGAGAAGGTAGTTCTATGGTCCAGTAAACATGGAGTGTATTACAAACATCCTGATCTCTTTTTATTACCTACATATCAGATTTTTAATCTATATTCTTCCAGCAGAAAATCAAGGAAATCAATGGTTACCATTGCTAACCAACACAACACTAACTTATGCTACCAAGGATACATAAAATATGTACTTTAGCTTTGCATTTTATTTTTGTATTTTCAGAACATAATGTATACTTGAAACTAGTGGAACCATGCCAGTTTGCAACAGTCTAAAATATTCCTCAGATAAATGTATATAGGACTCCTTTCTTATGTTCATGAGTGCTTAATCATGTTCAAGCATCTTAGCTGATCTCAGCTTATAGGATGTAACATACTGAAGAGGTCATGGTCCCTGAAACAGATGGCTCAAGCCAAAAAAGAACATTACAAATGATAAATATTTTCTCAATATGTAATTGCATTCATCCTCAGCAGCATTGAACAGCCCCAATCCAACATGCAATCTGTACGAGGTTTTAGGATTACTTCACCCTCTTCATGCTCTCTTACTGGCTTACCCTCTTCATGCTAAAGAGGGTAAAGCCATCTTTCATGCTAAAGCCATCTTTGTGCCTTGCTCTTTTATTCATTTGAAGAATTACAATGAAATTACCTCTGAGAGGAAATTTTGAGGACATTCCTATTGCCTCATCATGGCCAAATCTTGCAATATGCTGAGCCCTCATGCCTCTCAAAGAATTTACTCACAGAAGCTGCACTTTACTTTATGTATTGATCTTCAGGCTCTGGTTGATGTCACCACTATTTCTGAGGCTCAGAGTACGTCTTATGAAGGAAGTTACAGAAATCTTTGAAGATTTCCAGGACCAGATCATCAGCTGGTATAAACTGACATCAATGGAGCAATGCCAACTTATCCCAATTACAGATTTGGCTTCAAAAGTCATGCCTGAAGCAGAATTTCTTGTGAGAAAATATGTTTACGCCAATCTTTGGAAGCAGGACATTTTCTGTGTGAATGTAATTTAGGTTGCCAAAAAATGATATACTAAATTTGATACTAATGAAAAGTGTTGACAAAAAGAGGTCACATCTGAAATATGAGACTAATGAACTAAGGTGTCACGGAAATTAACATTTAGAGAAAAAAGATTATCATATATTTAAAGAAATCTACTTGTTCTGTTGAGATTTTTATGTTTCTGTCTCTTTAGACTGTAAAGTAAATTTCCACCCCAAGAAATGTCCTGATCTATATTTTAATGAACCTCTCCACGTGACATACATTTTTTGTTTCATTACTATTAGTGAATGACAAGTGAAGGATATTCATTTTAACTTGAAAATGTCAGGTATGCACTTTAAGAGATATATTTTTCCAGTTTTTAATGAGGTGGTGTTTCTTCTTGAAGGAAATACCCATCTCTGATGTGGGTACTATGCAGATGACAACTGATATTTAATAAGTGATGGTTCTTGTATTAGTCGTAGTTCACTAAAGAAAATGTCTCGGATTGCTTTTGAAAAACTCTTAGCGTCACTAGCCCAAAGGCAAGATGTGACCTTTTTATTACATAATGAGAATCATTTATTATCTTACAATGTATCTTAAAGTCACAGACAAAATGCCACTTTGATAATTGCTTTCAATTAGCTTTGAGCATAGCATACATTCATAAAATGTCTTCTCTAATTTAGACTTGAATTAGAGAAAATTGCAGACATAATCTACTTTAAGGTTGTCTCATTTAAGGTGATTCGTAGTTTTATATCAAAGAAATCAAAGCGGGTGGCTTTAGAGCAGTCTTGTAAAGTATTTTAAGTAGGCTTTTCAATATTTGAGTCTATTCTATTGCCAATTAATTAACAAATTAGAATGCTAGTTCATCATTCTTGACCTTTTTTGTGTGTTAATTTTTGACTTTCATTCATAATGGTTATTTTGAAATTAAGCAGTGTCTTGTGTTAAAAGAGAAGTATAGCATGATTAGATTTCTAATTAAACCATGTGAAAATACAGTTTGGTAATAACAACTTGGTCTGTTAGCATGTTTGTCCTTTCCAGCTTTTAAATTATTATTCATCTTATAGATATGTAAAATATTCAACAGCTAGCAATAAATCTCACACCTTAAAAGTAAGATCACATATTGTCATTTATTTCATTCTGTACAATTAATACTATTGACTTTGAATATAATTTAAAGTATTTGTGATAACAGTGATCATGGAAGTGTAAGATCATTCATAAAAAATACAGATCCTTTTATCTTCAGTTAATTGAAGATGGTTCAGGACTCACATTTAAAAATGGTTTAAAGATGGTTCAGATGTTTTGTATTTTTCATATTTGGATTATTTGCAGCAATTGAATTAGCTGTAGGGATAACTCTATTTTCCTTCTTTCTTCCCCCAGATAAAAATAACCCACAAGAACCAAGCACCTATGCTAATGGGACCACCTCCAAAAACTGGTCTTTTCTCTTCTATCATCAAAAGAACAAGGAACCACACCAAGGAATAAGCCTACGTAGTTTAGTTTTTAGAAAAACAATTAGCTGTGTTGGGCTTTGGCATATTTATGCTGGAAATCTTTCAAGAATTTTAGGATATATTCCACTTGCAAAATCATGGATTTTTGTTTAACAGTTTCTGTGACTGAGCTGATGTAAAACTATGCTATTAGAAAAATTATTGTTACAGTTTTGTAGGCATTTTGCATGAAGAAAGAAGATGTTTAAATAAAGTGATACAGCATATTTTTTTGTTGCATGCATTACCATTTACTAATTTATGGAATAATTCTGCCATGGAATATGGAAAGAGAATGCCATGGATAATTTGATTTTCTCTCTATAATTCCATTTATATATTTTTTCTGCTGAAAAGATCATATGTCATAGTTTCAATAATATTTCTTGGGCAAGCATCTTCAGGTCAGTAACTGATTGGACCTATTTAGAATAAGCTTTATTACAAATCTAATTAATCTGTACTTTTAGTTTAACAATTTTTTTCTACATGGAGAGTATTTTCTTCAACTAAGTATTAAAGTCATATTTCTTATTCTGCTATGTCGTATATATATGAGTAACTGTACCTACAGAAAACACCTAACTGAACTCCCTTGTGTGCAATATTCACATGACCATGATTATACCTGTGAAGGCTTCAAGAGTGGAATCCAAAAGCAAGTTTGAGCAAAAGCTGCATTGCTAAGGAGATCATGTGAAACATGAAGACAGTGATACTTGCAAAATTCATCATTTGTACTGTTTGCTGAAACACTAAAATAATTGTAACAGGCAATAAATCTCTGTGACATGAAAAACTTTAAATCATTCTACATATTGACCAATAGTACAGTGTATATGCACACAAATAACCAAAGCTCATGCCTAATAAAGTGCATTTCCCACCAAAGATTTAGTGAAGGATGCTTCAGAGAAATGGGTTAATGCATAATTAATCAAGCTCACTGAAGTAGACTCACTTCTAAAAATTTACAGTTATTTTGATTACCTTGGCAATGTCCAGACAAATGCTACTGTAGGAAAAACATTAAATTATTTGCATATAATGCTTACTTTTTATTTGTTTCATAAGTTGGTAGGCATAGACACATACTGAAAAGTTAAAGAGATATCTAATTTTCTTGTCATTACTATTTATAAATTTATACTATTCATAATTTACTCATGCTCTAAATTAGTCTCTCAAGAAAAAGATAAACTGCTACCTAGTCCACTTGTATAGTCTACTGTCTGGGATCAAAGCATTTCTTCCCATAGAGATTTGGGGGGCAATTGTTCAGGTTTTGCTTTCTTAGACCTCTGAGAGACTTCCTAACAACATAGAAATCATACTACAGAGATTTGTCTGAGGTTTGCACAGCACTGTTTAATGTTGAAAGGAAATCCAAGAATGGCAACTTTTTTTTCAGTTGTGCTTATAAACATACATCCTCAATAAAAACTTTTTGTGCAGTATTAACATTGACCTTGGTTTAGAAAGACTACTCATCATCTCTGCATGTCTTAAGTTCTCAGAGATTTCATCAAAACAACAGGAAAGATACAACTTTGCTTGAAATGCATGATTTATCAGTTTTCTCATGCTTTTATCTAGACTTTAAAGTGTTAATGATTTATTAAATCTATTTTTCTATTGATTCATTCATCCATTAAAAAATAGTATTTCATCATTCTATAGTGCACGGTACTGTGCATGTATTTAAATACAGTTGCTGTCATTTGTTCCTCAGTATTCAGTATTCAAAAAATCTTAATTTATATAATAGACACAGAAATAAAAGTCAGTATATAGTTGGTAAGGATTATGTCTTTGATATATACAGTCAGTGTTCTGTAAACATTAGAAGGTAAAAAAACAATTAATGTTGCATTCAGCATTAGGTAGAAAAATACAATGACAATTATTTGCTAAAATTAAGATCTTGTAATCCCCATTATTGGGTCCAGTGGTGTTAGCAATTACAGTTACTATAGGAGAGAAAATATACTTTTCTTGTATAATGCACACACACATATACTCAGAAAAAAGCATTTGATGGAGTTCTTAACTGTGAACATACATAAGTATAGAGTGAAAGAGATTTGCGTAAAGAAAGAGATTGCTGACATAATGTTACATAAAATGTACATTGATTTTATGAAATTATGGTTAAAGGTGATAAATATTTTCACATAACTTGACATAGGATTTTCTACCAATGCGCTCAACTTTTTGTGGCAAAAATGTGTTTAATGATACTATATCTTGTGCTCTCTATGATTATCTCATGAACATTGTATCTCTGAAAATAAATAAAAAGAAATATCAGCTATTCTTTAATAATGTATGAAATTTTAACAGTACTAGCCTGTGAACAGCATTTATTGACAACACATTTTTTCATGTAAGGAGGAATAGATGTTTCATGTAATCATAATTATAAACTGTTTCAGCTATACATATTTAAAGTGAATCAGTTTGGTTAAGAAAGTCAGTATATATCAAAATTTCACTGAAAGAAAGTTGCCTTTCTTTTTTAAAAAAATATTTTAATATATATTAACCCTTACTGTAACAGTTAAATTGTCATTCTAGTAATCTTGTTTTTTTAACATAGCCTCTAGTGATAAAATGAAAGCATTGATGATGAAGAGAAATAAAATACAATACATATATAATATGAAAGTACTACATTTAGTGAAAGAAGTTGGCTTCTTGTTTTCATCAGTGTGCAGAAAATTACCACGATGAAATTATACATTGGTATAATGAAGTGGTATGTGGTTGTTGTGGCCAGAAATGAAATGACAGGCCACATGTGGAAACTGAATCTCTATTAAGGGTGCCCCATAGGGCTATAGGCTAAAATCAGTGGTATGTGGGTGCATTATGTGGGGTTTTAGGTGCACTGTATGGAAACTCCTGCCTGGTAGTAGAAGATCTGTCAAAGTTTGCTGGTATTGGCCAAACAGGGGCTTGTTCTGGAGTAGGCTTCTTGGGTCCTGTAGACCATTCTTCCTAGGACTCTGAATTTTTAGCTGAAATAAGCAGGTTTGGTGTTTCTTGTGAAATTGTCTCAAAGCCAGTAAGTCTGCAGAAGGTAACATCTGGGGCAGGAAGATCCAAATGGGTTTCAAGCTGATATAGGATAACACATTACTTGTGTGTAGCAACAGGCCTGTAGATCTGTGCTGACTTCATGAATATCTGTTAAGTAAAAAAGTGTATAAATGACTCTATGTGAATATATATCTTTTTTAGCAAAATCTTAGGAGTAACTGTAGAAGTGTCTAAACCAGGTGGAGCTTTGGCAGTAGGGGATTTATATTTTTGTGGTACTGAGTGAGTGAGTAATGCTGCCAGACACTATTGCCTTTGCATACATACACACAGAGTCCGCTTCAAGTTAGAGTGGTGTCTGATGTCTTTCAGGCAAAGACTGGAAAATTTCAGTCCAATTATTTCCTTTTTCTATACCATAGCAATAAAATTGCATCTCAGAATTAAGTTGTTATTAATGGAATGTGTGTTTGTATATATATATAGCATGGAGGCCAATGGAGCTTTTCCATTCTCAATTTCCTTTTATTTAACAATGACAACTGAAGAAACTTCTGCATGACTACTGACTTCCATTTTGTCAAATTGCCCTACAGCTTGACATTATAAATAGGAGATGATATGTTCCAGGCATCTAGAATCATTTAGCATGGTGATATTCCAGAAGCTGATCTTTTTTTTCCCTTTCTAATTCATGATTCAAAGAGACTACCTGAGAAGCACTTTGGGGAGCTCTTTAAATATGAGTCATACAAAGAGTAAGTGCTAATCACCAGGCTTTGTTATTTATAGAAAGGTGGTAGCTGTGTTGATGGTAAAGCAGGGCAACTTCAGAGTGAATTGCAGATTTGTAATAAAAATGGATAACTATTTGCCTGATCTAAATGAATGACTAAGCAAAGGCTTTGATTTTTCAAGTCTAGATTTTAGTCCAAGGTGAATAGTTACTGAAAATAAATACTTGGCTGTTTCTTGGCATATTTGAAATATATATATATATATAAATATATATATATAAAAATAAATATATATATATTACCTAGGGTCAAATTCACATTCCATGAAGCAACATAGCAATTTATACTAATCAGTAGCTTTCTGGACAGGAAAGTACACATTTGTTACTCTCTGAGTGATACACATACTTACAGACCATGCTCTGCCTGTCAGAAAGAAAACACAAGATGTCAGTCTCTAGGCCTGTCAGTCTATTTACATTAAATGAAAAGAACTTCAAGAAAAATTATTTGTTACCTTAGATAACAGAAAGAACCTGGTGATTTGTATATCGTTTGGCGAGGCGATGAGGCCCTGCAAAATGAGCATCAGCCCTGTGCTTCTTCTTTCTGCCCAGCTGTGAGGTTAACTGCTGCAAAATAGTAGTGAATATGAGCGAATCTTTCAAACCTCTCTCTTTGCACTAGAATGATGAATACAAATATCAGCTTGATTAAGAGAGAAACACTCACTGTGATTATGAAGCATGAGTGCAAGGGCAGGAGAGTATATTGCATTTGACTTGAAGTTTACTTCCACATGTAAAAGTCAGTGCATCAATCACATTGCTGAAGGAACAGCCAACAAATTTTAGGAAGCGTGGTGCAGTTAGGGAAAAAGGTTGCTTCGAATTTTTTCCTGAGCAGTATGAGCTTGTTACAACTTCAGTCACTTCACTACTCCAGTCACTGTTTCCTCAGATCATGTTAGGAGCAGTGAGTTTTTCTGTTTGCTAGCTTTTGCTTTTTGAAAACCAATAAAATGCAGCTATTTAGTTATGGTTCAGTAATTAATATACTATTATTGTATAATATTAATACAATTGGTTTATAAGTAAGAAGAAGCTTAAGAAATCTGCTCCAAGTGTCAGTTCTCAAAGTCAAGCCTTGCATCAAGATACAATATTTGGCCTTTATATCTGACATCTCACATATCTCACCGTAGAATTGCTCAAAATTTCAGTAAAAAATGCTTTATATTAATCTAGGGGAAGAAATCTTCCTAAACTGATTTAACTTTCATTGCATTAACATATCATAACAAAATCAGATTTATGTTTTAAATGTCAAAATGCCTTATGATTGTATGTAAAAAGGAAATATAAGGTCTTATTACTCTTCCTTTAGTGCAATAATTTGCTAATATTAAACTGAAAAGTGACTGGCATCATGCTTTTATTTTATTTCAGTCAGAACACAATTCCTTTATTTGCTGTCTGAGAATTTTGAAAGGTTTAGTATTTGTTCCAGATGCTGAAATGAAACTTCTGGCGTTAGCAGAACTGTAATTGTCACCAAGATAAGAGATTGCAAGTAAAATTGTAATTTTCATGCAATATCTATGCATTTCTATGATTACCATAGCTACACACCTCTTGAGATTTTTTCTTAAATAGACTAGTTTTTGGATTATTACTTTTCTATTAGATTAATTGCTGAAAAAACTTTATTGTTAACAAAACATATATAAAGATTCTGAGTGTTAATTTTGTTTATTGTTTTTCGTCCATTGGTGCAAGAGTGTAGACAATAATGAGTCAGTCACATGGATAAGGCATTTGTGTTTTCACAAAACTGCACTGTTATTCCTGTATTCCTAAATATGTCTCTCAAAATTTTGGCTGATTTATCAGGTAGTATTGTGTAGTAGCTATCTGAGAATACTTTTCATCTAACGGTTACCTAAATATGTGTGATGCCTAAACTTTTGCTGTTCCTCCTCTAATAGATGTACCTTTATTACTCTATAATGTTAGCGTGTCTAACCCAATTGATGTTCCTTCAGTGCAAGATACGGTTCCTTTCTTCTGCAAGAACTCTGTCGCTTTATCAGATATAACCGCTTTCCATGCCAAGGAGTTGAGATAGTAGTCTGTGGACTTATAGTTTTCCTTGGACTGCCTGCTGAATCTTGGACAAAAAAAAAAAATCTTATGGCAGGTGCCAGTTGTTCTCTGTTATTCTAATTGTAGAAATATATACTACTATGAGAGTTGGTCAAACCATTCAGATACAACCAGAACAGCTGTTTTAAAAGTTAACAACTAAGAGCAGAGTAGGGTACCTGGGATCAGGTACCCAGAAGCAAAGCTAATGCAAAGTGTTACGAACTTAGAAATGTGTTAGACTTTTACTTGTTTCTGGAGTGATGTCTATATAAAAATATAAGAGTACTAGAAGATAATTACTTTTGTATTTTACCACAATGGCGTAAAAATGGCATAAAATAATATTTTAAGAAAACTGAAATATCTTCCAGCCCAAGACCACAGTACAGCAAAGAGTGAATACAGTACAGAAATGAGTGATATCATTTCTATCTCTGCTCAGAAAAACTTTTCAAGATAGGAGAATTTTAGCCAAATTACAATCTGTCTTTATTCTTTCATTTCAAATTATTTGCACGTGAACTTGGACAATCACTTTGAAATGAAAAAGACACAACTGTTTAAATAGGAATTGAGAATTCTTTTTTCACCAGATTCTGGTCTTCCTTGCTTGCAGAACTCTCTGTAGCTTTTTCTTAAGTGTAGTAGAACCAACCAACTTACAAAGAATATATACAAAAAGGTAGTCATTATTTCTTTAATTACTTAGCTCATCTAAAGTGTTAAAAAATGTATATTTTAACCAATGTAACCAGAACAGCTCAGAGATGGCTACTAGGAATACTTTCTTGATATGATCAGTCCTGGCAAAGGACTTGCACAGGGGACGATCCACATTAGATATGTAGATAATTTGCATATTACTCTACTCCTGATGCACCAATGTGGATCTACTTGAGGACATTTAAAATCCTGATTAATACAAAATATATTTGTGCATAAGATATATCTCTGCTTTATACTAAACCTACACTAAGCCTATACTATGCCTATACGAAGACATAACTTTGAAGGCCAGAGTGAAAATATTTTAACGTAAGTGCAAGAAAGAGAAATCTTAAGCATTTTGATTTCCCTGCTGAAAACTTACTGAAGCCATGAACCAACATTTCCCTACTTCTTCCACCTGAGTGCATTTGTCTTTCTACTCTTGTGCCATTAGTAAGCCTGTGTTCTGTCTACATAAAACCTTAGCTTCACTAGGATGTATGGAATATGTTTTCAGTTGTACTGTCTCAATGGATGATATACAGGCATCACGCTGAAAAATGAAAATTTGAAGTTTCTGATGTTAACGAAGAAATCAGACTTCTACTTTTAGGCAAACACTGTAACTGCTATAATTTAGGGAGATAACAAGCAGGGGGTTGCTTATTTTACTAGTATGTTTGTGTTGTGGAGTTTTTTGTTTGTTTTGTTTTGTTTTTAGAATGACTCCTGCTTAGGTAAGAACCTGGATTCAGACTTGTTTCTTTGAATCTGAAAAGCATAAGGATGCTGCAAATCCAACTAGATGGAAATTACTTTAGTGTTCTATTTTGCATTTGCCAGTTCACATGCAAATTTTATGGACTGTATGTGTAAATGGTCCTCTCAATCTTCAGAATCTTAAAAACATGCCTTCACTCATTGCGTGGAGGTAATGGAACACCAAACCTTAGCACACATAAATAGCTGTTTTGGACCTAGCTCTTAAGGCCTGCATATTCTACGGAATATTGACTTAGTATCAAATTCTGTATCACTGCCTTACGGGGCTTCCACACAGTACTGCAAAACCATGTCTGTATACAACAGAACACAACCCACTCCTAATTATTTCTGCCTAGAGTAGCCACTGTCTTTGGATTTCTTATATGCTTAAAACTGCCATGACGCAGTTGTGAGTCAGGCCTTTGACAGTGTGTGAATACCCAATGCTAGGTGCTATATAAATAGATAACTATATTTTTAAGGCAGGTGTGCAAACCCTGATTAGCATGTGATACATCAGAGATATGCAAAGTGTGTACAAAGCACACCTATTTATTCTTTTTCATTTACATACAGCTTTTTGTGTGCAGCATCACTTAATGTCTGTACACTCTGACTACTGCTTTGTTATCCCTGACAAGTACTGTGCATCGTAAAGCTTTTGCTATCCTGAGGTATAATGCCAATCTGATAGCTCACTCACTTCAGTGTTATTAGATTATTAATCACCAGTTAGTGTAAAATAACACAGTGAAACATATTTTGTGACATTTCTGAGAGAGTAGTGTGGAATCTTTATCTTTGGTCATAAAGTAACATCAAATTCTCCAAATTCTCCTCAATCTTTGGAAACTTCTTTTAATTATCAATCCTTACTTTTTTTTCCCTCAATTAGCTTTCTTTGCTCTTTGTTCATGCATATCTAATTGAAGTATTTGTTATTTAGTACCTCGGTTACTGTTCCATGTAAGAACTTTTTTTTCCTACTTGGATCCATTCAAAAGTCACTTCTAGGAGCCCCAGTTTGTCATCTCACATCTCTTTTAACTGTCCTCCAACATGTTTTTTCTTTTTTTTTTCTGTTGCATTAGACATAAGCTATTTTCCTTCACTTACTCTTTACAACTTATGCCTACCTTACCATAAGATATTTCTACATGTATACCTAAAATCATTCTATTTGATACAAAGACAAATACTTATTTGTATAACTCAGATCTAACAAAATCATGATGGTATTTTTCCATGTGTTTTAAAACAAACAAACAATCAAACAAACAAACAAAAAAGCTTTATTAGATAATACTAATTTCAAAAAAATTCCTCTGGAAATATCTACAAACGTACCGCATTACTTTCCTTCAAATCTTTCCTTCACATAGCTAACTAAAGATGCAGCTTCAGCTGCTATCACAAATACTGTTTTCTTGCAACAGCTTTTACATTAAAAGCTTTCTTTTTCAGGGGATGGGAGAGAATGGTACAGGAAGACATGCATCTGAGGCCTTCTCCATGTCCTCCATGGAACAATATCAACCACAATAGGTGTTCAGGTCCCTGGCTACTTCATTTAAATGTTGTAGCAATGGAAATAAATACATTTGATTTCTTTATTGTTGGCAAATGCATTTGTAGCCCAATTATGATAATTATGAAGGTCCTATCTGCACACGATCGGCAGAGAGCATGAATCCAGCTAGAGGATTTGCTCTATCATCATTTCAGCTTTCTATTCTGGAACTCTTTCATTTATTCCCTATTGTGTTGGCTAAAATGGTAATTGTAATATGTTTTGCCTCTGCTACTGCAGGATCAGATCCTGTAGGATCTCCAAGGATGTCTGTTTTAATTGCAGTTTCCTGAGATCTCAAAAAAATTTTCACAGATCCAGCAACTTTGGATGCTTTTTCTAGGGATGCTGAATACTAAGCATCAATTCCTTCTTTTATACCTTCTGCATATCAGAGGGAAGCTCACCTCGTAATAGTAATTGTCCATTTCATTTTTGCCTGTAAGATGATCCATGATATCTTATATGAAGAAAAAATGCAAACAAAATTCAAATAAATTCCCATCTAGCCACAGGAGCCAACAGCTTATTTTTACATTCTATATTTTGGCTGAGTATTCAGGTAAAAAATACAAGGCACTTCACCATATTTATATGTGCATGCAAGATTAGAGCACAAAGGGTAGGCAGTATTACATGCAGTTGCAAAGAGAAATTCCTGGTGTAATATGCAATCCAATGAAACAGTAGTGGTGCATAATGAATGAAATAGTAGTGGTGATTTCTGAAGTGCAGTGTATGCTGCTCTCTTTGGATATGTTTTATTGGCTGTGTTCCCTTCTCTGATATCCTTCTTTCCATTCACTTAGTGAGAAGGAGAGTTTTTAGGCTCAATCTTTATCTTAGGTAGGGAAAGTCTGAAAGATTTTATTTAAAATTATATTTGCATTTTACATATATATTACTTAATATATAAATATAAGTTAATAAAATATAATCATAAATATATACACAATCAAAATTCTATAAAATATCTATTATTGTATATGTTAAAAATATGTATATGTTAGAAATAACAAAGTCCAGAGTTGTCATAACTTCTAGCTAGCTACTTCAGTATAGTTGCCCCCACCTGTTATTTCCCATTGGTATTCGCTCAGTCGAGATGTATACAGGGATAAAAGAGAGAAAGTAAGATTACTTGGAGTCAGGGGAAATTAATGTGTTATTTGCAACAGAGCTGAAGTACAGTATGTTGTATGGAAGGTGGCTTTAATTAAAGCCTTTATTTCAGAAATAATAATAATAAAAAACAGGGATTGAAGCTCATACAAACGTAAAAAAGATGTTGCATTGTTTTATGTTTTCCTGTTACAGAAACTGCCTACAACCCAAAGCTGCCCTCCATGCCAGGCTGGTTGGCCAGTCACAGAATTTGCAGACAGGTGAAGGAGAACACAGGCATCATTTTAGTCTCCTGCACTGACTGCCTACATAAAAGCCTAGGTTTCTTCAAATTTTTAACACAGAAACTGAAACTTCAGAGAATGTAGTATTTATTTCCTTTACTGTTTGCCGGCAGAAAAATGTCCATAAGTGATCCTATTTTTCCTTCTTATTTGCTGGCTGCGTCCAAAGAGGAAGCTAAGTACTAAAAGGGATGAAATACTTTATTTCTCCCAAGACTCCCAAGATATTTTTGAGTTTGTTGCAGTCTGTTCCTTGAATGAAAGTAAAGGGGAAATGTCACTATTGTTCTATTCTGGATTTCCTTTGTAGAAATGACAGCATTTACTATGGAATCTCTTCTCTTTCATTGTAATATAAGTCCACAGCAATCAAGATTTGTTCTAGATTTTACATGAGATTGGAATCTGATCTGGAATGTTAGCTGGATAAAATGAGAGTAGGATAAATGGTTCTTTCTGAAAAAAGGAAAAAAGAGACTGCTTCTACCCATCTGGATTGAGTATGCCAGTATCCATGTGGTTTGCAGATGTGCAAAGAAAATCCAGATTCTGCTAGCTTTCCTGCTGATGGTTCCTACCTCCTTGAGTGGTATAAGTTACTAAGCCTGTCTCCATAAGGTAACTTACATATTTTAAAACAATTCTTTTAAGAGAGATGTCTTTCTAACATGAGATCAATTTTTTGCTGATTAAACACCTACTTGGCCACAGGCAGCTAGAACTCTGGACCTAACCGGAGATGTATGTGTTAGCTTGTGCTTTCACTCCCTGGGAGCATTTGTTCATTTACTGCCATGCAGATAATGCATTGCATTTCACAGCACAGCAAGTTTAATCAGGACATGTCATCATTAATTTGTACTGATACGCACTGATGGACAGGGTTTTCTAGGAGCATGACTAGCTGTTTATCAAACAATCGTCAATTCTGGATGAAAAAAATGGTGCTATCCCCCAGTTGTCTTACAGCATCTGCTTTATCATCTGCTCACAGAAGTGCCCTTCTTTCTTTTTCCCTTTTTCTTTTTTTTCCCTGGGTTTCCCTTTGCAGCAGTCACTTTCAGACAGCTTCATTTATTTCTGCTGATTTCTAATTCCTTTAGGAGAGATGTCCAAAACACACTTGACTCCCTGAGGTAGGTTGTGGTACTGAAATGGTTAAGGATGGCAAGACAAGACTAAGTATCACAATCTGCATTTGATTTCTGACGCTTTCCTGTTATTTACAAAGTATCTCTTTGAGTATTATAAATTATTTACAGTTCAAAGTGAATTCTTCTAAGTGCTAGAAAGGCAAAATCCAATTTATTTCATTTACTAGTGTTTCTACAGTATAGCACAAAGCATAAAAATGCTCTATAGTTTAACAAAAGAGCTATTAGAGTATCACCAACTCAAAAGGGCTCTTATAATAGCAGGTTAAGGAGAGGTGTTAGTGTTTCAGTCTTGCAGTTCCCACTGCCAAGATTAAACCTTATGCTATCTATCAAGTACCTTGGTGTATTGTTTTGGGGAATCTCACAGTGATAATAAGTCTCTGCAATCTACATTTTATGTATTAATAGCTATTCCAAGATGGTAAAGATTTTAATTTTAGCCAGACATACTGTGACTTGTTTCTAACAGGTGGAAGCAGCACCATAAATTTCAAAATGAAATCATGACAGATACAGTCAGGCTGTATCTGAAATCAAAAGTTCTGTCACTGATTTGCAATCACAAATTTAGTCACATCCACTTTAAAATCTTTCTATTTTTGTTAGCACTGCAGAGTCAATATACATAGTCTGAGCTGGTTTAAGAGATGCACTAGAAGTAGTAACTAGTCAGCCTTTATTCTGTAGAATAAAGAGTTTATGCATTTTGGTCCTTAATTATTTTTGGAGCAAGACATCCCAAATCTTACTTGGTTTTTGAAAAAGAAAAAGACAAAGGGAAATACAGAAGAAAAAGATGGCTATAAATCCTGTGACAAAGCTGAAAACATAAGCTTTGTTTTTAATACATGGTTTTCTATGTTCGTTTTTTAGTGTAAGATCTGCATAGTGATAATACCATCTCAAGAATGGTGGCCACACCAAAAGATTTTAAAAACATAAGATTAAATATTAAAATGACTTTCCCACCACCACCACATTTTTTGCTAAATATCAGTTTGATAATATCAGTTCAGTCACACACATGCAGACCAAACAATGAACTCTAAGGGACATGAAAGTTTGCCTGACATATGAGCTATATTTGACCTTGTAAAAGATATATAATTTCTGGAATTAGGTATTGTTTTGGTACAACTACCAAAAAAAAAAAGTCAAACATTTGTAGAATGCTAACATAAAAACTTAGCTCACTTTAATTAAGAGCAGAAAGTTGTAGTTAAAGATCTCTCTATACTTAGTTAATTCTAACAAAATAATTTTAGCATTATTGACACTAATGAAAAATGTGTGCAGATGTGTGCAGATCAGTCATTATTTTTGCACCATCTCTTCATTCTGCTTTCCCCATATTTATTTTGCCCTCCAAAGTTGATACAAAAGCTCATTATATTCGTTGTTAAAATGCAATATTTATCATTGTATAACAGCTTCATAGAGTAATTTGAAGAGGAAGAAGTAAAGGAATGCAATGCACAGAAGGAACCTTAGAAGAATAGATATTAACCCTTCAAATAGATGTTTCAGCCCCAAGAGACAGATTCCTAGCTGAGGTAAAAAGTGGTTTGCTCAGAGTTAGTGGAGTTTATTTATTAACAGCTGAAAGCCTAGCTCTAGAATGACAATGTCCCAACTCTTTGAAAGGATATGCCCTATTCCCAGTGAATACAAATCGGATGGGTCTTTTAAATAGGCCTGAGTGGAGGTTTTGTCTTCGACTGCGATTTGGCAAATGGTCCATTTTCTGAGGCCTGAAATGATTTGCAAATTTGGAGGAAGAATGCAACTAAGGGGAAGGGGAGAGGGGTATATTTTGGGGAAATAAATCTATTAGGAGAGGGTGCCTATGCAAGCATTTTATCAAGTAACGTAGAGATAGGGGTATTGCCATGGCAAGAGTCAGTGTCAAACCATGTGTCTAGTGTGTGAACCCTCACCCCCAATTTCCATGAGAGCTGTATCCTTAGTCTGATAAGGTGGAGAGTATCTTTTCCTTTCCAAATTGTGCTTAAGACATATGCTTACGCTAGAGTAGAGTGTGTATTTGGAAAGAGATTAGCAAATGAAGTGCCTGTTTTACTGGGAATAGCTGCCTTAGGGCAAGAAATAGGATTTCCCTGTGAATTGACGGTTTTCACAGAAGCTGCAGTTGACAGCAGAAGGAATGAGGAACTCATTAATTTGTACGAACTAAGGAGGCACTTCTTACAAGGCCCCTGACCTGACCTCCTATGGCCCTTGGCTCCCTTCCAACCACACAAGAAAGAGCATGGGGGCGTGGGGAAAAAGAGCAAAGCAGCAGGGGCAAGAAAACATGGGAGACATATTGCAAGTGGTCAGCTGATAAAATACCCTCTGGCACAGAAAGACAGCCTTAAACAGTCTATCTGACATAGATATTGACTAATCCTAAGTTTTCTCCAATGTTTTGGGTCTGCATTCCTTGTTTAATACAGGAGTCTCAATATATGAAGCAGGGAGGGAAATACTGTTTGTGAAATATTTAGTTTCTTCAGATTACTAAATGAACATTTATTAGTCAAGATTTCACAAGAGACTTATGCTTTATTGAACCTGGTACTTTTTTAAGCTGATAGCATTTAGCAAATGAGTGCTATTCTGTGATGTTTATGAACAGAAAATTGCTATAAATATAACAATTTTAAGTTTAAATACTGCCTAATTAAGAGGTACTGTTTCAATGAATAGAGAAATTTACTGGTCTTAGATATTGTCCCTTCAAACTGATCCTTAATGCATTGAAAGGAAAGAAATGAAAAATAAAATCATAAACTGAATATATTTGTAACCTGAAAGGCAGTTAGCAGACAGCTTTAATGATACCGTTGTCTTCCCACCGCCACTAACATTCAAATCCGCAATTTCTTCTGGATTTGGTTTGGTAGTCACATCCCACTCAATATGAAGGCGTATGAGTGAGAAAATCAGTCTGCTAGCATACTATATTGGGCTGAATTTCTTACTCATCTCATTGCACTGAGATTTCTTTTATCTGCAGGAATGGCAACTGATAGAGCAAATGGAGGATGAAGCAATCACTTGAAGCAGTTTGGCAACAGAATTTGTGGGTTTCTTTTTTCCTATTGTGAAATGCCCTAGAAAGAGTTAATGAAAAAAAAATAGGTAAATTTTCAAAGGCACCTCTAGTGAATAAGCAAAAATATTATTATTTTTAATGTGATATTAGATTTACAATTAATTTTTTTTTCCAGATACACAGGAATTATTGGAATTAAAACCATCAATAATTGAGTAGTTAAAGCAATAGTGGGGTATCTTTAATTTCTGTGAGATTTGAGCTACTTTTATGAACTGACAGCTTTTTATCTAGTTTCAGAAGCAGACAAAAATAGGACATTTATATATTCTTCTAAACAGTTATCTCTTTTTCTCCTGTCTTAAAGATTTCTAATTTTATTCAAAAGATTTTTCCCTTAATATTTTTGGGATTTCTGATCTATTCAAAAAGAAATATCTCTTTATAAAGCCCTCACAACCATTTTCCATTTTCACTTCTATTAATATAGTTCATACTTCATGATATATACTGGTATCTTAGAATCATAAAATAATTTAGAATGGAGCATCTACATTTCACCTAGTCTTACCTCCCTGATCAAAGGAGACCTGTCTCAGAAGCTGGGTCAAGGCCTTGCTCAATTAAGTCTTATATATCTAAAAATATAAGAATTCTACTGTGTCTATTCCAGTAACCACCTTGTTTGGGGAAGATTTCTCCTTAGCATCCAAGTGGAATTTTATTTGCTTCAACTTACATCCATTGTCTTTTGTTCCATAAAGTGGCTCACTAGTCGGTAGTCCCCTGGATCTGCCGTTTCTGCAAACAGATGAGTTTTTTGCCTGTTTACAGTCCTCAGACAGCTCCCACATTGCCATGTCAGGAAGAGATCACAGAAATCATTACAGTTCAGTCATCAGAGATCACAGAAATGGTCTTTCAATGAAAACTGCTGGTTCTCTCAGCATCTTCAGAAGGTATTCAATCTGATCCCTGGGATTTGTATGTCCCTGTTTAAGGAGTCTCTTCATATTACAGGTAATAATTTATTTTACGATGTTGTTCCAGACTGATGAGACATACCTGAGATCAGCTCTTGCATGCATCAGGTATCTCAGCCGTCTTCTTTGTCTTCCGACATTAACTTCTCTTCCTCATTTAGCAATTGTCTCTTTTTTGCTTAGTCTTCTTTTTTCCTTCCAAGACATCAACTTTTTATGCTTTTTGCCTCTCTTGTCATTTGAGCTTTGGGTTTTCTAATTCCACTCCTCCACACCCGAGCAATGTTTTCACAACCTTTTTGAGAAGCCCACTATTGTTTTCACTTTCTGTATGCTTGTTTTTTTCACATTTCGGCTCAGTAAGGAGTTTGCTTTCAGCCAAGTTTGCCTCCTGTGCTTGACCTCCTGAACATTGGAAAATGGGCAATTTTCGTGTTTTGGCGTGACGGCCATTGAAGGTCAAGTAGCTCTCCTGGGCACCTTTGCCCTTCAAGATAACATCCCATGGGATTCTATCAGTCTATCAGCTCCCTGAACATGGACTTTAAGAAAGTAGCCTTTGGCTTGACCATTTTTTCTATTGCTTGACTTCCTCACTTCTCTCATGTTCTTAAACTTCACCCTCTTCTGGTCACTTCTGATGAATTTGCCATTGACTATCACATTTCTTTTTTTATTTGTGAATATCAGATCCAAGAAGACATTCCCCACTAAAGTTAGTCCAACATCTGTGTCAAGAATTGTCCCTGACACACTCTGCTGAATTTCCTATGCCCTGCCAAGTTCACCAAATGAGTAGTGGTTCAAACTCAGTGTTATTTCAAGGCATCAGTATGGGTAAAATCTCTTTCAAGAACCAGGATATTAGGCTTCATACAGATTTTACAAGTGGACTGTGACCACTTCCTTTTCTTGACTAAATTGTATGTCACGGATTCAGTGCAGCCCATCAGAGAGTCATCTTCTATTATATCCTCTGTAAATTTAATTCTTTTTTCCTTTTCTTTTTCTGTCATTGACACTTAAATTATGTCTGTACTGTTAATTTTTCTCATTGCTTATTCTTTATTTACCTCCTTGGCTCTCTCAGCAAAGTATCTTACTTAAATTTGGACACGCTTCAAACACTAGAATCAATACACTTCAATATTTGAAACTTACCTTTGGGGGATTCAGGTTAAACATAAGTTCTCAGTGTTCTGAGAACTTATACCCTAATGTTTTAGGCCACAGTCTAAGTTTTCCGAATGCTAAAGGTCCTCCAGTAACGCTATAGTTCTCCACAACATTATATGTACGTATTTGACATGAGACTTCAAAAGAATATAAAAATGTTATGTCAATAAAAACACAGGTAATACCAGGTTCATATAGAGACAATGATGATACAGGAATTAGAATGTAACTTTGCACTGGGAATGCTTGTATTAGACTACTCTGTGCTATCTCAAATTCTAGCCACCAAATTAGACTATACAGTTAAATTTTTATATTTAGTAAGATGTGCCCATATCATCACCTAAAAAATAAAGTCATGTCTTAAGCTGTGAAGAGGAATAAGTTTGGGGTTGTACTGATGTTCCTTTAATCTACCAGAATTTGTACTCTATCCTCACGGTGATACCGTAACATATGGTGGGTCATGTTTTGGAAAATAAAATGAGACTGAAATGTTATATATGTTGGAGAAACAAAATAATTTCATACACAAATATACAGTAGAATAACTGAATTTTGATGAAACTAATACATTTAGGTTCACAGTCCTGTATTTATGTTCCTTCTATCTATTTTGCTCAAGACTAGCCCTTGCTGAACATCAAGGGGACAAAATAAAGGAGTGATCTCATGGGGTAGTACAAAGATAGAGTTATTCAATTCCCCTGGAAAGACCAGCAGTAGTCTAAGAAAAAAAGAGAGCTTTGCAGATCTCAAAAGTTTAAGATTTGCTTATTAATTTTTTTAATACATAGATTTTTTGGATGATATTTCCAATAGAATATTGAAGTTTAGAATACTATGACATCAACTATACTGTCTGTCTGCCCTTCCTGAGAGTAGAAAAACATTTTTTTCTAAAAGCTATTTTAGGATCACCCTTTCTTTTAAATACTTTCATTAAAAATATTAATATCAGCTATTATATCTCCAGATTGTTGAAAATTAATATAAACTAGGTATTATCTATGAAGCTTCTAGCTTGGTAGATGATTTTAAATAAGTTTTTGAGCTTGTGAAGACTTTCATTTAAGACAGTTGGTCTGTGATCATACTCAAAGTTCACTTACGTGAAGTACCTAAGTGAAGTACTTAAAAGTATATTTAGGTATTTGTTGCAGTGGGGTTCCTCTCTTTATATAAGTTCTATGACCTACATTTTCGTAAGTAATGTGAAGGCAGTCAGCTACTATAGATGAAAATAGCAATAATTCTTTCTTCCTCTTCTGTAGATGAAATAGCTCAATTAGCTATTTTTATTTCCTTGCTTGGCTATTTGTATACATGAGTGAGTAGTTATCATCCATGTAGAAGTTAGATCCATCCGAGACAGTGAGTCTTGATCACATCCATTTATATATCTCTTCAATCAACATCTCCAGTCAAATTCTGATGTTCAGAAATTTGTGGATTAATGTTACTCAGGTTAATTTTGTCTCTGATGTTAGAGATTTAAACAACTCTCATAGGACTTTAGAAAGAAATGTCTCTGCATTTCAACTTCAAGTCTTCCTTTCCATGGGTTAGGCACACATGGTGTATCAGTATAGGTATATATGCTGGTGAGATGAGCCAACAATAAGAAGGAGCTATATTCTGTTAAATAGGGTTCTTACATATGGATAGGAAAACATTTATTGGTTACCTTCTTGCATTCTCCTTGCAAATGTAGCTGAGATCCTAGTTCTGTACAGATTGATAAATAAATGCTGGGGAAAAAAAATTAATTTAATGTTATTACCCAAATGCCCTATCTTTGACCTTGTTCCTCTATTTACTATATTTGATTGAAGTTTTCCAGTATATTTAGGACTGTGAATTAAAAAGCATGTTAAATCAATCAAATAAATAGAAATGTGAAGAACATTCAGAAAGTATTGGAACATATACTCAAAGGTTTTTTTAGCTTGCCAAAGCCTGAAGCAGAACTAAATAATGAGAAAACGAGAAAAGAAGTTCCTGAAATAGTGCACAAGAGATTTTTGGGATGGTTTTATAACTCGTATGGAAGCCCAAATCATTTAAAAAATTATCAAACAACAAAACAATAGGATAAACATTAGAGAGAAAAATGAGGCTTAGATTTTGTACGGGTAGAAAGAAATTACTTCACTATTCTTCTACTTATTTTAAAAATTGCTTGTCTGGCATACAGTCTGGAACCCTTTAATATGCAAACATCTGTTAATAAAACTTGGAAATTATCTTTCATACTTTCTTCACATTCAATTTGACAGTCTCTGAGCACTCTCTCATCTTTCTAAAGATAGATCTAAGGCCTTTTGAATTTTTTTGCAGAAGTTCATGCAATTGGATTTTACTTTTGTATAACAACACAGATATTTAATCACTGCGGATGAGTTCCAGGTGCTACAATCTTCACTGCTCAAACTAAGAATATGTCTTTGGAATAAATGAACCTCAGAAATTTTGTTTGACTATTGTATATGTTCCTATGTGGAGATGTTCAGTTTCTCCCATCTCACAGTTGGTAAGGGATAGTATCATGATGTTAATTGATCAAAAAATGATTTCCTCTTACAAAAGTTATATTAGTTGCTTGTGAATCCAGTAAAATGAAGTCTACTTAGTTTCTTTAGAGTATTTTTAAATTTTATCTATTCATGTACTGTAATCTTGAATATTTCGAAGGAGTTAAAACATTTATGAATATAATTTAGAAAAAATAACAATAGGTATAAATAGTTACTTTCCAATACAAAAAAAAGAAATAATATTCTCCATCTTTTTGAACATACTTGAGTAGCTTTTGATCCATTTTTTTTTTCTAAAATAAAAGTTATAGAATTTCAGAAGCTGGAGGGGATGGGGATTTCTGTTTTGCTTGTTTCTTTTTGTTTTGTTTTTATTTGAGTCTTAGCACTACTGAATAGGAACATTTATGCTTGGAATTATCTGTTTCTTATTTCATCTCTTTTGTTTGAGAATCAGCTGCAGATTTATTTTCAAGCAAATTTTTAAGAACTATGTTGATTGGTTTATTTATTAGATGAGTTAGTCTTGTTTTTGCTGTTGTTTTGAATTGTTATTGTTTTTAAAATTTTAGCAGTTTTGTTTGGTCACTTAAAGAGAGCTAAGCCCTTCAGTGCAGTCCAACTGCTGTCTTTTTGTGCTCTGCATGGTACAAAAGACGTAGGTAAATTCTAAAGAGGGACAGTGCTCTGTAGTAATTGATGTATTTCTGGCAGTTTAGATTGAGAATGTGTGAGATTTTATTCTTTTAAGGATAAGTCATTTTTTGAATCTAATTTCTACAAAATTAATAGTAATTATGTATTTAACCAGAATGAGGAACATCTTAGCTCATAGAAGTTTAGATAACGAATTGCAGCCCATCATTTTTCTTCTTACCCTTCTACAAATGAACTAGGAAAACATTACATCACCTCTTCATGCAAACAGGTTTATATCTGATGTGTTTGGCCAGCTACTCCAGGCAATGAGGAGAAATGAAACCAAAGCTGTTCCTTTCCTTTACTATCGAGGTTCGCTTCCAAAGTCTTGTCACTGAGGCCACAAGTTGAAGAGGAGAACACCATTTCCTGGATAGTCTAATTAAAGTAGTGATAGCGCTTGGATTTTTGGATCAGGTATAGAGTACAATAAAATTAGCATTCCATCCATTATTTGTTCCTTGAGATATTCATGGCAATAATGTTCACCTCACAAGCTTGGGGAAAGGGCAGACGCAGATGCTGTAGCAGTAGATTACTGCTTTTACTGTGTTTCTTTGATGACAGGGAACCAATCTGCTTGACTGAGTGGTATTTATTAATATATTTTTTGATGTTTCAACAGGATTTACCTTATAATATATTACAAGTAGAAAATTAGTTTATAATAGGCTTCTTTGGGCTTTCTTTGGAGCTCTTTAGATTTTTTAATACTCTTCAGACATTTTGTTACTCACAATTTATCCCTCAATCTAAACCAACATCACTGAATTTACCTTTTCCAAATCTGATTTCCATTCTTCTTAAAACGTATTCTTCATCACATGGAAAAGGTAATTTCACTAATCTCTATCTTAATTCAAAATACAGTGTACTTTTGATCTCTGTTTTTTTCAGTCACTTAGAAAAATTAACATTTTTCCCCTTTGTCTTTTTACTTTGCATTTGTCTGTCTTTTTCTTTTTTTTTTCAGGTTTTAAAATATTGTATTTCAGTATTGTAAAATTGGTATGACATTCTGTATAAGCATTTAGGGCTTTTGAAAATTACCAGCTGGACTAGCCTGTGAAGCGAAAGTTTCTCATAAACTGTAGATAAATAACAATACTTTTCTTGTTACATAGTTTTAGGTTAATATGAAGAGAGTTAATTGTTGGAATATTTCAAAAGTTCTGCTGTACTCTCGTTAGTGGATATCAGATGTCAAGCAAAAAATAGCCTATTTGTTTGAGACAAACAACAAACTTGACTCATATTTACAAAAGCCTTTACGTTTTTTTTATGACAGTCAACCTGCCTAAATTAATCTGGTTGAAATTCATTCAGCAGCTTAAGGAAAAGATCATTCTTACACTTATTCTCTGCAAATTCCCTGTTGTGCTACTTTTAATATATAGTTTATACTACCTTGCTTTTTTATTGTTATTTTTTTCCAGCAAGCTATTTTTAGTTCTAATATAAAAACTGTGTTGCTGGCAACATTGTTGTAAAAAAAAAAAAAAAAAAAAACAGCAAATAAACAAACAAAATCCTCACACTTCTTTACTTTTTTGGTTTTTATTGGAGAAATAGGGAGATCTGTGTATATATTATGTGCTTATGTATGCACAGACAGAGCTAACAGTTCAACCTAAAGCATAAGAATAAAAAATGTTAAGGAAATTTAAGAAAAGATTCTGGTCAGTAGCTTTATATAGAAGAATGTGGAGTTCCTGGGCAAAAAGTTAATAAAAATGTTGATTAAAGGATCTTGTCTTTGACCTATAAACAAAATTACAATACAATACCAATCAGACTGTCTTTGCATCCCTCATTTTCCTTAGTTTGCTTTGCAATCTAACTAAATCTTTCAGATTCCTAAATCCTACTCTGCATTGCAGCATACACCTAATTTTTTTTGTCTGCAACTGGAAAATAAAATGGTGTTCATCAGTAGCTGAGTAAAAGTATCCTTCAAGCCTCCCTTCTCACTCATTTTACTTTCTGCAGCATGATGACCATTTCATTTTTTAACTTGAGAATATGTAATATTTGTGAAAATAAGCATCAAGAACTGCAGTTATATGTGGGAGAATGCTTTACTATATTTATCGCTTTTACATCATTTATTATTTTATTATTATTTCATAGAATCACAGAACAACACAATAGTTGAGGTTGGAAGGGACCTTTAGAGATTATCTAGTCCAACTCCCTTCTACTCAAGCAGGGACTTCTAGTACAGGGTTGCACCCAGGTGGTTTTGATTTATCACTTTATTACTATTTTATAGCAGTATCAGCTGGCTTATTTCCACCTGGTTACCCAGCTTAAATATTACTTTCAATTTTTGGTGACTAGGATAACCAAGGAGGGCATAATTTGATTTTTTTGATCCCTGGCTACCTCTGTGACATCTACATTTCTTTGAATCAAGTGCATTTTCTATGTTAAGTCCTACAAAGTAAGGAAATTCTTACAATGAACTTCACATGAGATTTGTTACCCTGCTGAAAGCAATAGTCATACTAAGATGATAGCTGCAGCTTGGTAGGCCAGAAGGGTGGAAGGATCACTAGCCTATAGTCTTTCTATTTAATATGACTGAATCAGCATACTTATTCTGAATACCCTGAACTGAATGTTTCCTAATGTCATTGAAAGAATAAGTGCTATTTTTACTGGAGGAAGAGTTATGTCTAGTGTGTTCCTCTCTTTGAAAAAGCAACAAGGAAGAACATTTTCTCAGTCTTCATACTATACACTTTTCATAGATGTGCAGATATCCTATACAGAGAAGCCAATGGACTCCGCAGATATAGCTTACCTGTTTCTCGTTGCACCTAGCCACAAACTGCTAATCTGTTGTGCAATCTTTGCTTTAGTTCAGGAATTTTACTATCCAGAGTAATATTTCTGAGAGAAGAAGTCTACACATAAATGGATCTTTTATTAGCCCTCTAAAAGAGAAGACAAACATGCCTTTGGACAGCGTAGTTGACTGTGCTAACTGTTATTGTGGTTCATTTAATAGTGAGAAAATTCTCACAGCACTACTGCATGTAAGGATACAAGTTCACTTGACACACAAAAAAATCTGCACACATCTAAACAGGGTAAGTACCTTTTTCAAACAACTCCATTTTACTTGGTATGCCAGTAAATCTGCTGCGGGTGTTGGTATAAATCCGCATATACACTAGATGTTGGAACTGTTCTTTTAAGCAGGATATTGCTTATGCATATGGAGGACTAGTGGGAAGAACCTACTGTTGTGGCCAACAACTCAGGAAGAGAGATCTGGTTTTCCTGACGGTTCTCTTGCTGTATGTTTCAGATGCACACATTCGAAAAATTGCAGCCACAAGATTTCTAGCTGAATTATTACCAAGTAATTGGTACTGAAGTATTACCAAGGCAATTAATTGAGTTTCAAAACTTTACCTTTTAAAAATAAGCTATATTGTTTTTTATTTAAAAGTGACAAATACCTTCCTCATTCATACCCATTTAGCTCATGAGCAGAAATAGTATGGACTTAATAGTGATTTGTTTGAAGTTTTTGACAGCATTTGGTAAAATTTTCACTTCCAAGTAGAGTACAGTGGACATTTTTAATATAGTTCAAGCTATTGGTCTTGGTTACAAACTGGTCACCAGTGCTTGGATATTAAGCTTACATGCTTTCTTGAAGAAAAGGCAAATACATGCTATCTTTCTCAATGAGGAAAAAAAATTAGTCCTCAGTGACTGTGATCTATCTCAGATCTTATTACTTTATAAAAGGTAAGAAAAATAATTTAAAAATGAATGAGTAAAGACTATTTGAGTACTTATGTAATGTGATAGGTGTAAATTTGCTGCTATAGGCAATTATTTAACTGAAATTAACTAAACAACTGTCCAAAAATTTCAATTTAGTAGCAGTTCTGCCTTTCATTGCAAATATCTGTATATCCAAACAGTTAAATGTAATCTGAAAGAAGTTTAAATTTATATGTTTAATGAGAGTAACTAGCAATAACCAGGTAGGATTGTTTACCCAACTCTGTAATATTGCCAATATTTTTGTGGAACTGGGTAGAGTTTAGTAGTGGGATGTCTATATAGTAATGTGCAATGTGGTCTAAAGGGCCTATCTAGTAACAATGAAATGGCATGCCTTAAAAACAAACATTTAATTTACTGACAACCAAACTGAGACCCACACTTCAACTCTGTATTTTTGTGAACTCCCCATGAGTTTTGATTGTTATCACCTAATGGTTCGCATTCAGTACCTCAAAACAGAGAGAGAAAGAAAAATGCTCAAATTCCAAAAGAGGAGATACAATATATTAAACAGGCTTTCAGCATGGCTTAGCCTTTTTTTTTTCTTCTGATATTTATACAGTTTATATAATTACTCATACAAGCATTTTATTTCGTTTTTTTTTAATTTTTAACTGCTTCTCAGTGTCTTTTATTCAGAAGTACTTTCTACATAAATATTTTTCCTCTGTGATACAGAAGCTGAACCCAAACATCCTTTTGTTCTTCTGAGTTCTATGTCTTTTAAAGCAGAATAGTCATTATCTGTACTGTTATTTTCTCTGTATTTCATGATCTTTGCTCTTTCAACCCCTACTCAGTTGCAAATCATATTTCCCCTACTACTAGCAGCTCGTGAAGCACCCACTTTGGCCCTATTCAACCTACACAAGTTTCTTGTGGATGTTCAGCCTGTGGTTTCACAGATTCTGAAACAGGAAGCAATTTAGTGAGCTCTATTCACTGGGAAGGTCAAATGCCTTTTGCTTAGAAAAAGACAACTGACCTAACACAAATTACCATCCAAGAGGAAATGACTCCTTGGGACTGCTGCTCAGTAACTTTTGTTGTCTTTGTTATAGTATTAGAAATTTTGTCTTATTTTCTACTGGCCAGGTCCATTCTTCTCAGCACTGCTCCTCTTAATCTATATGTTTATATGAAGGAACAAGAGACGAGTACTGTTTACAAGTATCTTTACTTACCACCTACCGGTGATATATACCTCACTATGGACAGCCGCACATGCTTAATGTATTGCTTGTTCCCTTGCTGTGTGTGCACTGGATGAAGGGGGGCATACTTAAGTGGGCAGTTCCATTTGACAAGCTCAGGAGTCATTTTCTTGAAGTTACATTTTAAGAGATGTGGACAATGACAATATGGCCAACTCTGAAAATAAAAACAACTGTTTTCAAAGCAGATTTTCTCTAAGCACTGAAATGGGAAAAAATATAAAGCTGAATGCCCACCTCAGATAGACATGTGCACATTTGCCTCCTGTTAGAGTAGAACCTACAAAGTTCCATAACTATTGTTTCATCCCCATGCTTTTCAGTGAAGAAATACTGCACATCGATAAAACCTCAGGCAGGCAGTCAATAATGGCTGAATATTAGGTAAGGCTCCAAAGAATGTCTTGATAAATTTATAGGTTGGTGGTTAAGACAACAGAAAACTCTGAAGGATAACAAATTTTTATAAACCTTTCGAGTCTGGAAACAAGTCATTCACTGGAAATCATGCAGTGACTTATCCTGAAAGATATTAATATTTTACTTATCACTTTGAAATATTATAGAAAATTTTGTCATTATTATTAATGTTAAAAATTAATACTTTGTTCTATATAAACATTTTTCTTACTCTTTACTACACCAAAAAAAAAGGTTTGCTTGCTAGATGCAAAAGCTCTGCTCATACTGAGGCTGCTCTTCACAGAGGTGGAAATAACTTTGAAAAACTATAAATGTTACCCATAGTATCTTACTCATAGATGCATATGCTTAGCCCTGTTCTAACAGATAGCAAAATAGCTGCATGAGGAAGTAAAGGCCACAGCAGATGTCATTTTCTCAGGTAGTATTGGATCTTGTAGAACCTCTTATTTCTAATTCTGTGCTTTAAACTTAGACTTTTAAATTTATTTACATAACACAGCAGTTACATAGTGGATAAATAATAAAGCTAAAATTTTTCTGTGACCATAGTGCCTACTGGGCAGATCTACTTCTTTGTAGACCTGAGATCAAGCTGAACAATAAAATAGAATCTAAACATGTACTTTTATGAAACTAGGGGTAAAAAAGGGACTTTATACTTTGTCCTATAGGGCAGAGTATAAGGTCATACTTCAGTCAATAATCAGAATATTACTCTGGCACTGGGTTTTTCTTCTCTCCCTTTTGGGGTCACAGTCATTCGATCTGTCTGCCAAATGTTTAAAGAGTCCTTATTTTTCCTCTTTCTGGAATGACTAACAAATATGGGCAAAGTTAACGAGAAAAAAAAGAGTGTGCAGCTTATGGAAGAAGGGACAGGCCACGTGGGAAGAATATAGGCGCATTACCAGAGAATGCAGATGTGAAATGAGGAAGGTCAAAGCCTGGGTAGAATTAGAATTGGTGAGGAATGTCAGGGACAACAGGAAGGGTTTCTATAAATACATTAGCAGCAAGAGGAAGATGAGGGAAAATGTTAGTGGGCTGTGGAATGGGGAGGGGGCCTTGGTGACAGACGAAGCCGAGAAGGCAGAGTTGCTAAATGCCTTCTTTGCCTCAGTCTTTCGGTGGTGGCCAGTGATAGGACAAGGGGTAATGGGTGCAAGGTGAAACACAGGAGGTTCTACCTGCATGTGAGGGGGAACTTCTTTACTGTGAGGGTGACAGAGCAGTGGAACAGGCTACCCAGGGAGCCTGTGGAGTCTCCTTCTCTGGAGGTCTTCAAAACCTGCTTGGATGCCGCCCTGTGCCACCTGCTCTAGGTGTGCCTGACAGAGAAGATAACTATCATGTTAACTACAAGTATTCCTATCACTTGGAATGGGCCATGCAAGAATATGATTAGTTCTTTTAACTATTCTGCTCATAAATGTCAACCATTATAAATCAGTGTGTTTTTATGTACTTATTTTTTTAATTTGGGTGTAGAGATGGCTCAAGATATATTTGTGGTGAAGCCTTCTGAACGTTTTGAAGGGCTATAGCAGAGGTATTAAAGGGCAGAGTTGCAAACTTAGCAATACATATATACCAGTACAGTAATCCAAGAACAGGATGAACTTGCTGGATGTATACTTTTGCAGTCTGTCCACAAGAAGATGAAGTTTACATCAGGCAAAGAAGAGTTCAAAACCAAGTTGAAATTGCAGATATATGCTATAAGCTATATATATTTGTATAAAAGGTAAGGCTTTTATACAAATTTGTATAAAAGATAAGACTTTTATACAAAATAAGGAGAAAACAAGGCTACGTTTGCCTCTGTCTATATTTCTTTCTCTCCTCCTCCCCCCATCCCCTTTCTTTTTGTATGTGATGTTGAAAGGTACCAATGCATTACAGAATTTTCTGGTATGATGATGCTACTCTGAATCAATAAAAGAAACCTCATGTTACACAAAGGATCCTGAGCAATTTTGTTTTATAGTAGATTACAGAAACTGACCACACTTTGCATTTCCTGCCCTTGTAGTGGTTTTTGGCTTTCAAAGTCTTCATCAATACAATGAAAGTAAGAGACAAGTGAGAAACAGCCTGCAGTGCAGAGACATGAAAACTGACAATAAGGTAGGAAGCAGACGGATCTATATTGCGGTTCAGGTTTCAGTCATACCTCTGTCTCCATGTGTGTTGTCCCACCACCCCAAATGCTGGAGGCTGTCACATAATGAAGAAGCTATTATCATCTGACATACATGTGCTCTATCTGAAGATTAGTAATCACAAAAGATCTTCACTGGGCTCTGCATTACCACACTGCATTTAATTATCTGCCAAAACATCCTAAAGTACAATTAAATTAAAAGACACCAAGAGTGTCAGATGGCTGTCAGGGTTCTTCATCATTTTGAAGCTAACCTTCCCTTGTATAAGATCACCGATGACTAGAGTGACCTTCTAAAAAGCCTTGAAATGCTCTATGCCGCAAGCAAAATTTCTCGTCTTTTGGGCAAAGTGGAATTTACACCAATTGCAGAGAGCTTGTACACCAGCTCCACCCTGGCTGTGATTTGCCATGTAGCACATTCTAGGAGCTGGAAATGGAGCTGTTGCATCTCTCCTTTCCTCTGGGTAAGAGGAATAACAGTTGTGGAGTTTTCTCTCTCTGCTTTAGGGAAATCATGCCAAAGGTCTAGGAAGATCATCTGGACAGTAGCAGGAGATTCTTACCCATCTTTGTTTTTTACTTTTTATTTACATTTTTTTCTTGAGATGGCCAAGTGGAAATTCAATCAGAATTTATGCATTATTGATCAAAGTTAAAATAAATCACTTAAGGACTGCAGCACAGAGACAACAATCTCCTTTTTCAGAAAAAGAAGGACCAACTATCTGTACTTAACCAACAGACTATGTGGGGAAATATGTTGAATTTCTTATTGAACTTCTCCACTTCTGTCATTTAAATAGTTTAGTAATATCTAAATATGCTGAGTGTTTATATTTTAAATATGAAAGAGGATGCTAAAATACACCCTTTGTCTTGTTTTCTCTCCTTTCAGTAGGCGAATTATGTATAGACTTTTCCATTGACATCATAATGGCTCAGAAGTAAAGGGAAGTGCAGCAGACAGTGATCTATTATAATATCAATGGAAGTATATGAACTTTTTACAGTTGGCATCCTCAATCGAAGTTTAGAATTCATTTTAAAGAAGTGCAAGATACATCATGGTCATATATGGAATATATCTATGAATGGATGTGGTCCAATGTAATTTTGAACCATTACTGCATGTGTCTGACAAATTACATAACATATAAAAAGTTTATAAAATATCTACAGCTTAGACTCATTAGCTTCCTTTTAAATATTTGCTTTTTTACTATATATTTTTTTTCTGCTATTAATGGCCGATTACATTTTAGTAGAATACAAATGTAATTATATGTAAAAAATATTTTTCCTAACAATTTTCATAGCAGACTTTGGCTCCTTCAAAGAACTGAAATATGAAATAGAAACTAGAGGGAGATGAGAGTAGTGATGATAACACACATCTCATGAAATATTTAATTAAATATATTTATATATACATATATATATGATTTAAGCAGCTTCTTCTAGTAAAGTACTGATGCATTTCCAATTGTACAGATTATTTTGTGTAATTCACAACTGCTATAGCATGTTTACCTCATTTTTGTTATTATATCTCAACAATTTTCTTCTGGATAAATTTTGGAATGTAGACATATCTAATCTGATTACTAAACTAAAATAACTCCAGCTTCTCCTGGGGTACAATTTTTATTATATATAAATGGAGACTGTTAGTGAAATTAAAGATATTTTTTGAAAATAGTGTCATTTCTCTTTCCTAAGGTGGAGAAATTTGTATAAGACTACTTTGAACTTGAAAATGGAAAGAAGCATAAGAGATACTGAACACTATTGTGTATGAAGCTGAACTGCACCTCCTTGGAAGAAGAACACTTTCAAGATTTCTGTCAAGAATATCTCATCAAAGTAGCAGCAGAATTTCTGCTTTGGGAATATCATGTTTTTTAAGTTTCATTTCTCTATAAGGAAATATATCCATGAAATATTGCGAAGTTAAGGCCATCAGATGTTGTTAAGTTGTTAAGGCATCAGTCTTGCACTAGGCAGCAGGGAAGAACCTACCGCTGCATGATTATGATGTTCTTTCATTATTGTTACCTTTCCTTGGACTACTTTTATTGACCTAAGTTATACAAATATGAGGCGTCTGGTGGGGTTCTGCCAACTCTGCTAAGTGGCTGTATCATTAGTATATCTCAACACCTGATTGCAGCTGGTTGCTGTCAATATTGCAGTGAGTATTGTTTTATACTTCTATTTGCAGTATCTTCCATTTTTATGCAATTATTTTACCCTCGTATTCACTCTGAGGGAACGAGTTGTGTGTAAAAATGAAAGAATTAGGGCTGTTCAGGAAGATTGTGGAGAGATGTCAAGTATTCCATAAACATTAAAAGCTCACAATAAAATGGAAGGTACAATAGGTTGTATGGGTAGAGCAGGAAGAAATGTGTTTGGTCTAATCATTAAAGCAAATAATCTTACTGCAAAGAATAGTGAAGCAAAGCAATATTTTGCCTCAGGAGATTTGGTCATCTTCACATTTTGATAAATGTGCTAGAAATGTGACCATTTCAATATCAGAAGAGGTTAACATTTCATCCATCGCTAACTGTTGTTGATATGACTTTCTTAGACATGTTTTATTGTTAGGTAAACCTATAAATACTAAAAGAGAAGAAAAAGACAAGAACTTATTGTCCTGGTTAGCTACAAAAACTTGAAAATAGAAGCAAGATCTCAATGGAAATCTGCTTTAGATTTTGTAAGTTATCAACTTGAATATATCTTCAGGATCCCTCCTACACAGCAAGAATTTTACCATTCCTTGTTGTCCTTGTGATCGTTCAGTCTTGAAATCAACTAAAGCAGAACTATATTCCCTCCCTTACAAAGTCAGTAGCATTTTAGTCTTTTGCTTGACTTGGGTACAATTTGTATCCCATCTTTACATTGGTAATATTTGTGTTAACAATGAAGTTTTGGTGGAGGAGATTACTTTTGCAAGGTGTGGAATGATTGTAGAAGCTCAGCATATCTTCATCCAGTCATACACTTGAAAACTGAATGCATTACGTTATGGTTACATTAGTTAAAGAACTTCCAGCAGACCACTGCTGAAATAGATCCTCATAGATTTGTTTTGTTTACAATTAACAAGTCCTATTACTATAGACAGATATTTTACAGACATTATATTGTTCTAATGCATAACCTTCCTGTTATTTCACCACCACTGTCATTCTGCAATTGAATTAGCAAAGGTTCGTTAGTTGACTAACAGTGCAACATTGCTTTAAAATTTATTGTAGTATTTTTTGCATAGATCCACTATGTGCACTATGTCTATAAAAAAGTCCACTCTATTTACCTGTATATCATTATATTGAGGTTTATTTTCTGCACATTTTCCTTTTTTTCTTTTGAATAACAAAAGCAATACAGAAAATGGAACCATTGAGAGGAACATTTTTTTAAATTGCACTAGAGTTTGTTGACATAATATAATCTGTATGTATTGACAGTTAGCAAGAGAGTCCTAAAATAATCCTATATGTCAAACACATCTATGCCATTTTCAGGAATCCAGACTATTTCTGCCATAGAATCACTTGTAATTCATTCCCCTATGCATCCTTGGTACCTAACTAACACAGGGCCACAGGGCTGGAAGCCAGTCTGCAGGAGAGTATGTTTGGAGCAAAAACTTCAGAAGATTGTCTGAAATCACTGGTTTACAAATGCCTCTACTTTATCCCTTTCTTCTACAGAAGCAGTACTGAACTGGATTCTTAATGTGGAAATGCATCTCTGTCAGCTTATATCCTCAGTGAAATTGTGATGAGCTTCCTATTATCGCCAGTTTAGCCAAAGTACTAACAATTATTGTAAGCACAGTGGTTTACATGATATGACAAAAGCTGATATAATTGAATATTTAAAATTAATGCTTATACTCCTCACTTTGGCTTCAGATTTTATGAAAAAAAAAGAGAAACACAAATTAAGCACAGTGTGAAACACAAATGGACAATGTTAACTCCTCCATGCCAAATCACTAATCTACTATTAGAGCTAAATATTCTCAAATGGAATACAACTCTCTGTCCAATTAAATTTGAAAAAGGCAGCTCCCCACCTCCGCCAACACAAAGTTGAAAATATTGAATTAAAATAAAAAGTCAAGATGTCAAGATTTAGTTTAAGGCATATAGACATAAATAAAAAGAGTGTATTAGTAGGGAAAAGTAGATAACTCATTTTTGTGTGTGTGTGTGTGAAATTGGGGTAAATACTCCTTTGAAAAGAGGCTTTGGAAGGATGTTTATAATTGGAGTATATTCTTTTCGTTTCACATTTTTTTTTATTCTGTGAAGATCAAATGAAGTCCTCAAAAATGCTTCTGCTGACTTAAACTGCCTTTATACACTGTAAGGGACAGATACAACAAGCAATGTGGTTAGGCAAAATTTTGCTATCAAAGATGAAAATTACAGATCTAAGAATGTTTACTTTTCTGCTCTGTGTCCCTGGAGGCAGTCAATAGTATAGGTCTTTATTCTCCTACACTATGTAAACTGTTTTTCCCCTAGAATACATAGAATTTGAGAGGACTGATTTGGTAAAGACTTACAATAAGGTTTAATCAGCATCCAGAAACTGTTTCTCTGCCAGAGCAGCAAGATTAAATCAATCTGTTTAGCCCTTTCTAAACCTCCACTTAAGAGGCGAGAGTCATGTATTTCTGCTGTTACTTGTAACAGTTGGTTATGTCCCTTGTGTTGGCACAAATAAACTCTCTGTGTGACTTCATGTGTATTTTGTGATTTAATGTATAAATGGCTATGGCATTAAAACAAATTCAACAGGCCTGGAAGCTTTTCCTTATATTTAGAAGCCCTCAATTACAAGATTATAAATTTCACTAATTTTGGGATGTCTTTAGTTTTACTTTGAGTTATATTTGATATGCCTAGAGATCGTATTTTTTACAAAAGAAATAAGCAAGACTTTTTCATGTGCCCATAATGACTGGATCTATTAGCTACAGTTTTAGTCACTCAACCAAGAATGCTACCCTGGTAGGTAGCATCTACCTGTGAAAGTAAACTATTTGCTTCATATGCAATTATTATGCAATTATTTTTAAGATGAAGAGGCTTTTTAATGTTGAAAGTGAGAGGAGTTATACTTTCTCAAGTATTACATAATGACCTTTTTTTTAAAGTCCTCTTAAGCCATCACTAGAGAGTTGATGATGCTCATACAAAACACTCAATTATTGATTTTTTAAGCACCTTTAAGATCCTCAAGATGCAGTTTATATGCTTGTATAATTTAGAAGATGCACCACAGCTCACGCTTTGGAAAAGATGCCAGATATTTATGGTTGTGTGTCACACATGACCTCCCAAGGAAGTACTCCTATAGTTGAAGAGCAGTCAAATCAAAAGAATAGAAAAAGTGAAATGTTTTAAAGTAATTAATAGGAACAGAACTTTCACAAATGTATGAGTTTTTAAAGCCTGATAATTATGACAGTGTAAAGGACAAATGGTAATACTTTCCCTGTGTTTCTTTCTTGAAATGCTTATCCAAAATCTTTGAAAGCTTCAGCAGAGACTTGTCATCTTGGTCATCCATGCAGAGTGAAGTGAAAAAGGTAATTATGACTTCATATATTGTGAAATAACTATTTGTGTTAAGTAAGTTAACATATAGTACTCTGTGGATAGCAATGCAAAAGTGCCAAAGTTTGTATGTCTAATGTAGGAAGGTGTATCTTTCTACCTGCTTGAGCAGATGAGGATTACATTCCCAAGATATAGAATGCAAATTCATTTATATATATATATATATATATATAAAAGAAGATATATATATATATATACTTTTTTCTTATAAATATGTTAACCATGAGCCAGTAGTGTGCCCTTGTGGCCAATAAGGCCAATGGGGTTTGATCTGTATTAGGAGGACTGTAGCCAGCAGGTCAAGGGGCGTGATCCTGCCCCTCTACTAAGTTCTGGTAAGGCCACATCTGGAATATTGTGTGCGGTTCTGGGCTCCCCAGTACAAGAGGGAAGCTGAACATCTAGAAAGGGTCCAGCACACAGCAATGAAGATCATCTAACGTATGAGGCCGTAGAAGAGAGATAGGCCTGTTTAACTTGAAGAAGAGAAGATTGAGAGATTGGGAGATTGGACAAATGATCTATAATCGCTAGTCTTTAGAATTCTAAAGAAATTAATAATTCATATCTCCAATTGATTTCAGTAAGGGTTGGGAGATGCATATCTATCTCTGTCACTAGACACCTCTATATCTGTCAAAAACATGTCCTTTAATATCTGAATACATTATTTTCAAAAACAGACATCAAATTACTTCATTAAGTCATTAATGATTCATAATAATGAGAGCTCTGATCTGTAATAATATTTTAGTATTTTCATAAGTAAATACAAATCTGAATAATTTTCTCAAGTCAGTGTTTTAAAGTAGTTGTAAACATATTTCTATGCTCTCTAAAATTCAAGGTTTTATTAATTTCTATTTTATGACAAAATTAAAAGCTACTATTTCTATGCAGTTATCTACAAGCAGCATTTGTTAACATTATATTCAATTTGTGTTTATGACACACTATTGGAAGTAAATGTTTTTATTTTACTATTTTTCTATTTTTTGGGTAACAACCTAGCCTGTAATAAGTTCACATACAATTAACTCCATTTTAATGCAAGAAATATATCAGTTCTAAAATCTGCTCTACTGTGTAACAAGAGTACTAGAGTATCCTGTAAAAAATAGACTTTACTTAAACCTTTCTCAAGGGTTTCTTATCAAATAAAACACTTTCAAACAGCACAGGTAGATTTGTTGCATGCTGCTACAAAGCATATCTTGTCCATTGTCATTCTTACGGTTGGACATCACTGCAATGTTGAAAGGTAGAGGGAAATGCGCTATTTAGCATCCTAAACATTACCTTGATATGTGACAATGAAAATATAAAATTCTGAGTTTTGTTCATGATAAGAAAAATCCTGATCAATCTTTTCCTTTTATAGCCCCTGTCTCCTACACATCTGTGTCTAATCCAACCTAGAGATCCAAAACTTATTAAGTCTTATTACCTCTACAAGTAGCATGCTGATTTATCACCTACAGAAATGAAATACTGGCTTAAGTATTTGCACTGCACTGAATGCAGTGGTTGCTCGTTGAAATTATCTCTTTTGCTACACTGCCATTTCATAGCAGAGAATGGGTGGATTAAAATGTGTGCTGATTGCTATACAGCTGGGACTTTTTAACAAAACGGCTGCATACTTGTGGTACACCAAAGAGCTCAGCTATGTGCTCAGAAGCACTTACACTGTGAATCTATGAAGATTCTTACTTGTAAGGATGAGCTTTGGCCCTCAGTGCTCTTGGATGCTTTCCTTCCGTGAGTGACGTTTTTGGGAAGCACATGAAAGTTATGGGAGTCTTTTCAGATTGATATGGACGACAAAAGTAGAATGCTCTCTGTTGGTTTTTCTCTCTTTTGCTTTTTTTTTTCTCATACTTATCAAGTTTGAATACAGTCACAGGAAAATATACAATATTTTATATAAACCATTCAAACATTTATACTACATTCTTTTTCACTTCAAGGAATTTACTTACTCCAAACATTAAGCATATTAAGTGAATTAGAACATGCAATTAACAAAGTAGACCAAGCAGAACACAAATGAAACTGAACTCTAAATACTGTCACTGTTACTACCTGTCAGTAGTGTGATGTGAGCTCAGATCTAATATTAAAATTAAGATTAATTTGAAATGTAAGAACAAGTTTTTCCTCTGATCCTCATTAATGGTTTTTTACATATGCTTATTGATTTCCTGTAATGTATATGAAAGTTTTGAACAAAATTTCTGACTGCAAATATTTCAAGCATCTACTGTTTTTGAATATGTCCATTTCATCAGGCTGTCTACTGAGAGTATGTTAAGATGACAGTTTACTGTATATGTTCTTTGTTTTGCCTTTCTTCCCATTGGAAAGTTACGTTATTCTGTTAATCAGACTCTTTGGATGATATTTCCCCAGCTTTCTCTACAACATTCTCCCTCTTCCCAATTTCACTGAGCATATAAAGACTTGATAAAAATGAGAATAAAAAAAAAAAAAAAAAAAAAAAAGAGAGAGAGACAGAGAAAAGGAAAAGAAGGACATGGTAAAGGCCCTTGCAGGTCATATGGAAAGGCATAGGTCTGAATGTTGATGTTGTGAATTGGTTGGGTCTTAGAGTTTTCCGGTCTCTTCTCAGAGTTACTACTTGTGTCTGATTTGACTTTTAATGCTTATAATGATTCTTACCGGTTCTTATAACAATAACTCTGCTAGTGTTAAAAAATACTGCTAAAAATAAATAGTATGATAGAACATCATCATGCAAATTAAGATTTTTTCTATCTGTTGTTCTGATATTTACCACTTCTGATATTTATCTTTGCAGTGACAAATAAGATGAATGTGGTTTTGTATTCATGCAGAAGTAAATTATGTTTACAGTTTCACTCCACAGACTGTGCAGTATTTTTATAATTGTTTATTCTGGAGATGTTTGCATAGATAAGAAAAGAGTTTAGAACATGTTTCTGTATACTTATATTCCACCATTAAACATTCAGAACAGCAGATGATATCCATATGGGAGGCATGACAAATATAAGAAATGTTGTATTCAGGCAGAGAAAAGAGATTGCGTTTAGTGGTCTTGCAAAACCACCACTACAATTGGCAGTGTCTGTTCAGAAACCTAAGTCTAAATGCTCATCAAGACTCAATTGCACTCTTATCTCTAGAAGTATTCCTGTTGGAAAAGCTGAGGGATGGTTGTCAGATGGCACACATTTCTCTGTATTAAACCTATTATAAAACTGCTATTTTTGTGGATAATATGTGGCTACTCCTTTGAGTTGTCATTCCAGCATTTCTCAAAGCACTCAGTACTCTACCAGAGGATGTATTTTAGTTATTGCTGTTTTGAAGTAAATGGTCAGAAGTATATGGTCTCTTGTAGTTCTGTGCAAGGAAGGTGCTTGAGATTTTGGAATAAAACTCTGAATTTCAGCTCTGATAAGGGCTTTCCAAGGAAGTATGTGCAATTCCATAGGCAGAACAGCCCAGGAAGCTGCATTTACTGACTGCCTCATATGAAGTAAAATAACTGTTGCTAAAAAGAGCTACAGAATAAATGAGAACCATTTGAAAGTTATAACAAATTATCTCTAATATTTTTGATTTACTGTGCTGTTGTATCAAAATGACATAGAAAGATTATTGAGGCGCCTAAGCTAGTATAGGCAGAAACTATGTCTGTGCTGTCAGTAGACCTCTAGAGAATCAAGGCCACCAGAAGGCACCATTATTTGGAAAATGGTGCATTCACATCCCCTGTACCATAACATTTTTCTAAAATTCCTTCAGGAATTTTACAAGTACTGGCTACAGTCGTTTGTGAGCTGAAATCAAATCTTTTCTTCATCTCTGAAGAAATCAGTGCAGTCTACAGTGGTCCTTTTCTAGCAAGGAAGAAGGTTAAAACATTTACAGCATAAAAGGTTTGGTTATCCTTCATTTCTATACTGTAAACTGGAAATGGGGTCAGCATTGCTCTTTGTGGCAGATGGTCATTTCAGATTAAAACTATGTGAATAACTGACTTTTTGTTCTTCTGGTGATCCCAGAAACTTGAAAAGAAAATTAGTTTCAGATCAACAATGCATATGTTTTAAAATTTAGTCATCCATTTTCCAAACCTGGAAAATGTAATTTGGAGTAGCTAGAAATATTCCCTATTTTTAATTTTTTAAAAAATTAACATTTAAAAAAAATTGAAAATAGTAAAGAAGTTTCTAAAAGAAAATGTTATTTTAAAAATGTAAAATATTTTGATTTGTTCAGACTTGAGGATTTTTTATGAGAAGGAATTATAAAAAAAAAGAGAAAAAATTAGTGTATGCTTTGATAAACTTGAAACTGGACTTCTGAGCTGAAAAAAAAATCATCTAAAAATTTTACTCAGAACCACTACAGAAAAATGATTCTTCCAATAAAACTAGGAAAAAAATGGATGGGGAGGAAACCAAATGTCTGCTGTATGGATTTACCAATCTATCACATTTAGACATGGAGTTTCATCCATTCAGTATTTTCCATTGGACTTACTCTCAAAATATGCAACTTGCTTTCCATTGGACCTGCTCTCAAATATGCAACAGCCTGTAGAAAGTGTACAGTTTTGTGACTGCTGATAAAGGAAAAGGCACATGACTAATTGCTGTGAAATGATTTTAAAGTCATGAGACTAAAACTGTGAGAATTTCACAGCAGATGAATCGTTATTATAGAAAAGAGAGATGATCATATTCAGAGCCCATGGATGGAGTAGCTTTAATCTCACTCAGTTCTCTACCTTACACAATACACAGTGATATAGAGAGTGAATAGAAGTAATAAAACTGCTCTAAAGCAGTAATAGAATTAATATGTATGAGCCAATGTCTCCAATGTGTTTAAGTTGCTGTTAAGGAGCTGTCCCCAAATCCGGAGACTAGATAATTCTGATTCAGATCTGCCAAACAGCCCCATTTAAATTGTTAAGGCAACTGGGATGATGATACATGATCTCTCTAAATAACATGTTAACCATTGAGAAACCTGCTGAATAGGTAAAACCAGGGTCAAGTAAATGGCCTGCAGGCAATTAATAATGGCTTGAAACAAGTTCCAATGTAACAAGTACCTGCAGAAAGAAACCAAGCACTCCTTATTTGGCCATTTATCACAGAAGTAAAAAGCTAGAATTAAGGAGAACACAAATCTTCCCTGTGCTGCACAGTGGTAACTGAAGCAAAACTATTAAACACCAAAAATTAAAGCTTGTAAAAATTATATTAATTAATAAAATATCTGGGAAGTTCTCTACTGTTTTAGTAAATTTTCAAATATTTTCTTGAATAAAAACTAGCTTTTATTTTTGTAAAAATATAATTATTTTATTTTTGTATAAAAAAGTATCCTCTGATATTCTCTGATGGGTGATGTTCATGATATGATTTTCATCCTGAAACTTTGTTTCTGAAATTATTAGGGCTGTTAGAAGCCCATACCAAGATTTAAAAAAAAAAAAAAAAAATCACTCTATAAACTTAGACGAGTGAAAGTCCTCTTTGGAATGATTTTCTTCGACATTGTGCCTGATATCTGAGCTCAAACAATCTGTAGTAATTTTTACATTAATTATATTTAAAATATGGAAATTTAGTAAGCAAAGTTTATAAATTGACCCTCTTAAAAAAGTAAGTAGCAGAGCTATGTAGTTCAGGTAAATTTTCTTTTGTATCTTCTCTTTGGAAAAAAAAGACAAAAACAAAAACAGAAAGACTCAGGGGCATATGCTTAGTCAACTTGAGCTTTCCCATGTAAGATGTGAATAAAAAGCCAGCTTTCTTCCTTAGGCCATGAGGTAAAGCATAGTGATGATAATAGGAAGAGTCAACAGAATTTGAATCAGAAACATCCCAAATAAGGCACCACGTTTCAGAGACTTTAACCTTAGATATAAGAAGTCTTGTGTTCTTGTAGTTTTCCTGAGGCATTTACAATCTGATGACTTTTATGCCAGTCTAAGCTTCTGTTCCTGCTCTAAATGAACTAGAAGGTTTTTTTTATTATTTTTTTAAAATATGTCTGGCCTAGTTCACAATGGGATTCCAACATTTCCTGTTAGAATGTCATTTACCAGGAATTTAATTAATCTCTAGTTCAAACTGTACTGCAGGCCTCTAAAATTAAAAAGAAAAATAAACATAGCAATTAACATTGAAAGAAAGCTAAACTTAGCACTTGAAACTAAAATTACAATAAATAAAGATGAACCCAAACCAAAATTGAAAAAATGAATGCCAATGAGGACTATTATGTTCAAAAGCTAAATATGATTACTATATTTTAAATCTTAGGTTAATAAAATAAGAAAGATCATGATAGGAATGGCATAATATAATTACATAATCTGAGTCCTATCAAACATAAACTGCATTTTTTATTGCTGTTTTTCTTAGAGATGTTTATTTCTTCTTTCTCTCTCTTTCACAACCAAGATGTGATTTCGAAACACAAGCAAATAAATGTCAAATCCTTCTGCCTCTGTTCTACCATTCCAATTCTGAAATTCTGCCAAACTGAAAATTTCCATTCAGACTGACTGGCATTTGTTGAACTGTTCTTTTTTTCTTCTTCTTCTTTTTTTTAATTTTAACACTCATTTTCAAAAGTAGTGGAAACTTTGTGCAACCCTTGCTGTGTCTATGCATGACATTTTAGGAGCAGCTGCCTCTGTGGATCTTTTTCACAATAGTAAATTTTTTTTTTCCAGACACTCTGAAAACCACTCACAAACAACTTTACAATTACTTTTGAGTGTTGGTCTTTGGTCATTCCAAATGTGTATGTAAAGTAGGTACCACAATTTAAAACCATGCCAAGCTTAGAAATACAGAGAGGAATGAAGGAAAAAGAAAAAAAATAAAAAAAGAAAGAAAAAGAAGAGAGGGGAAGAGAAGAGAAAAAGAGAAAAAAGAGAGAAAAAGAAGAAAAGCTGCAGGAAAGAGTAAATAAAATCAGTAGAAAATTAGGTAAAATCTCTGCCTCTCCTCTTTTGAAAGAAAAGCAGTGTGTGCAGCCTCTGTCTTCCAACTCTGCTTTACCAGAACATCAGTCCTGATAGAACACAAGTTACACTTTTTATGATAAAAATGAATAGATAAAATTATATGTGTAAGTAAATAGCTGGAACAGAATGATTTATGAGGAATTCTTTACGTGAAAATGGCTTTTTGCCTGTAACAGCAGCAGTAGCCTGTAGGGCTTGACCATAATTGCCCTATTTAGCACTTGTTTCATGTACCGGGGATCCAATTCTACATCCTGCCTCTGCTCCACTTCCAGGTTTTTTGTTTGTTTGAATGCGAGGGACTTAAAAATAGAATTTATTCTTTAACAGAGACAGAAAAAAAAGATAAAATAAAATGAAATCCAGAATGAACCAGTAATTTAAAGAAAAGAATGCCTTATTAAAACTTAATAGTTAAAAAATGAAATTCTTAATGTAAGTATATAAAGTTTCATGTCCTTCCCTTCTCCCTTCTTTTTTCAAATACAGAAAAATAATGAATTGCAAAGTTCGAAATGATGGTAACCTTGTGCACTTTATGTTGAAGAATCCTCTAAAATCACAGCTAAGTTTGGTGACCCAATACAGCTGGGTCAGAGAAGCAATGAAGTCTTTGAATATTACTGAAATCCTCCCAGAATGCAACATTTGTTCCTTTTCTTGATCCTTGATATACTCACAAGTGCCTAATTTTCCTTTCTTTGAAAAACAGGATTAATTATGCTTCTGTATCTTGCTAGGGGTTTTTTTGAGAGGTGCAATGAAGTTTTAAAGCACTTAAGTCCTCAAAATGAAGAGATCGCTTCCTGCTTCTAAATGTTCTGCATCTGCTACATTTTATAATTCTGAGGGCTCAGATGTTTTTGTGTTGGTATATCCTCTATGCCATTTCATATTTCAGTGAGGTCTTCCACAATTCATTCTGGTGGACTCTTGCCTATATTTTCTGTACATACTACTCCTGCCTGTACATATAATTTTAGACTCCATCTTCAGGCAATTTCTTCCCAGCTTGAATTTCTTCCCAGCAAGGAATTTACTTACCACATCACTAAAATAGAGTTGTTTAGTCCTCAATCTGAAACTTGCTTTCAAGAAAATATTAGCTTCTCATGACTGCAATTTTCATCGTCTTTGAACTTCACTTCTCCCTCGTGGTAGCTCTGCCTGCACATACCACACAGTGCTATCAAAGACTAGGTCCTTATCTGTGTTATTGTCCTCTTCTCCTTCTCCTCTGGCTTTCTTGCTTTGTCTACCATTCTCTTAATAGAACCACTTTGCCTTTTGCTCTTTATATTTTATCATTACAATTTTCTGCTGTCTGATATTTTAACTGTCTAACAGGTGTAAGAGCCACACAAGCAATGGCAAAAGATTGTGTTGGTCTGAGTTTTCTTCTTTCTTCCTGCTTCTTATGGCAAAAAATCCAATGGAAAGCCCTGCAGTGTCGAATTGTTGTCCTCTCTCAAATGCTTCCTCAAAACTTTGTTTTGTTAATAAGCTTTCAAATGCCTCTGTTTGGTGCAGTTAGGCAATAGCAAGGTGTGTTTTCTATTTTGTTATCTCTCTCTCCAAGACAGCTACTTTCTGGAGGGAGGAGGAGGGCATATTTTCATTTCTGTTTGGTGAATGACAAGCACTTCATCTCTCTGGAGCAGCTATGGACATCTTGGTTCACTGCTTCACAAGCACAGTAGAGCCTTAATGCATGGTTGGGATTCACAGGTACTATAACATGCAGAACTTATTACATATGGTTATATATGATTGGATTATCTTGCAGAAGTTAACATTGTCCTTTCCTCCCACATTAGCCACTCCATAAAACACATGATCCTTCCTGTATGTAGACATAAAAAATGAATTCCTCATCCAGACACAGATAGCTGAACATATCTCTTGTCATCTTTCCAGCAAACTAGTTTTGGAATTAATCATAGGTTGGGTCAGAGTTTGTCCCTGCTGCAGCATTTGCAACACCTGTGATCTTCAAGTAACGCCATTGCTTATTTTGATTGATTATTTATTTATTTATTTATTTATCTTTTCTAATATTAAGACAGATATCACTTTCTATTATGAAAAGGGTTAAGAAACACTGTTTCTTTTCTTTTTTTTTTTTGTAAATAATCTATATTTTCTTCTCAGTGCCTTTTTATTTAATGCATTTGGGGTTTGGGCTTATATTTTATCCCCTTTCTTTGATTCTAATATTATTTCTCTTGGCATAACATATACTGGCTCAGACATCTGGGTTTAAGAAGAGGCATGCAGGAAAAGAAAGGTTAGTCTTAATGGTTATAAGTGTTTATGATTTGACATTCATATGTGTAGCTCCAGATGTCCCCAGCCAGAAATACAGAAGACAGAAAGTCACAAAGAGTTAACATATTTCTAGTGTAAGTATGGATGGTGCTGATAATGTATTGTAGTATAATACAGTCATTGCAAGCTAATAGTAATAGGTTACGTGTTTTTTGTCACTCTATGCACCAGTGTAATAAATGACATGCTTCTCTCTTTAGACCTCTGCTGTGTTAGTATCTCTGCTCAAGCTTTGAACATATCCCATAGAGATCTTGAGTGAGAGTCTCTAATTCTGGGAGGGGATTTGATACCATCTTTCTACCTTCTGGATTTCAGGCTGTCAAGAAGGATGAAATGATGAGCAAGGTCATTTGATGTGTTGTGTACAGAAACAACTTTTAAATAACAGATTTGCTGGAAAATCTGGTAAACATGATCTATAAGCATATCTGTTCCCTATCCTTCTTCCTGTTTGTCTTAGACTATAACTGCATCAGCAGATTAGAGGGTTTCAGCAGCCTCTATGAACTGGGCAGAAACCTCACACAAAATATGTGAAGGATTCTGAAGTGTTTGCACGGTTCTCTCTTGATATTCATAAGGGAAGACATGTAAATTAAAGCCATCTGTGAGATTAGAGGTTGTGCACAAATTCTTTGACTGGCTTGATATCCAAGTGACTTCTAGGCTACTTCATTATCACTTCATCATGGCTGACCATTTCAGGAATATAACGGGGAGGACAGCAAGCCAGAACCTTCCCTGAACCTCCAAGAGTCCATTACATTTTATATTTCCATATTTTTCCTTGGTTTACTCTTCCAATGACTCATAGACTGCTATAATAGGTCTTGGTCTCATATCTTGTTTATTTTATTTGAATTTGCTCAATTGGTCAGGAAATGAGAGTTCTTGGGCCTGCACTGTAATAATCTATATGAATTGATCAAACTGCCATTTAACTTATTCTCTGGTATTTCATGGAAGAGGATGGCTTACTGCTTTGGCTGGGATGATATGCAAAGCCACATGTTCTTTCCTGCATGTTTCTTAAGAGGTCTACTTGACCTCTGTTGAGTTTTGTACCAACTATTATTGAGGTGGCCATGTATATCTAGCTTGATTTTTTCTTCCACTAATCTAACAACAGCATTGACTTTAAGGCTATAGGGGAAGATACAGCCAACATCAGGACAATCAATAATAGCATTTTTTCTATTAGTTTCAAGGCTATTTCTCAAAAGAATAAGGTAATATTATCTTATGCCATTGACAGAATAAACTGTAAGATGAAAAGGATTGTCCATGCTATTACATGTCTGTAGTAGCAGAGCCAGAAAACAACCAAGATTTCTTTACTCCAACAGACTGGGCCACAGCAGTAACTCCTAAAGCTGCCAGGCCTTCTCCTTTCTAATACTTGTACAGTCAGTCTTGAGTTTTAAATTCTAGCTAATTGTAAACACTGAAAATATAATTAAAATGAATTCATTTTTCACCTTTCTATAGTAAAAGATTTGTTATCAGGTAAACATACATTTTAATTTAGTTACTTAGGGAGGCTTCTAAGTTGGTGCATTGTTATTTCTTAATTATAGTGTCACTGATGTTTGCAAATTGCTATTAATCCGTATGTTAAAAACAGTCAAACTGACATTACTTATTTACTTTCTTTCCATATTTCTTTGAAGATACTTGTTTGTATGTTACTTTTAATCCCACATCTGATAGTTTAGCATATGGTTATAATTATCATGTGCTTTCTTCCTACTGGTACTTTGCTTTTTCCTAATTTAAAGTTCAATCCTAGATGTTGCATTTGAATCAAAGGCTTTATGAAAATCTATGCTGCAGGCAAGTATTTTCAAAGTTCATTTTGTTTTCTTTTTTTTCCTTCTTTTTCACTACTATATGTCTTGCTTTGTTGTCTGCCTGTAGCATCATGATAAAATAAACACTGTTACCATACTGAAAGATCTGACATCAGTAAGCTAAAAATGTGGTCAAGGGTTCATTTCTTAGAGAGGAGTGTTATTAGGTTTTCATAGTTTTCATGACTGTAACCAGTCAGATACTAATTTACTACTTTACTAAATTTGTTATAGACTGTCGTAGAAGTTGTCGCTTAACATTTGCTTCAATTGATAGCCTCTTTTTTATCCTAGTTCCATTAAAATGTTGTATATCCTGGAGAAATGCCTAAAACGAAGGACTAGGCTAAATAATATCAGAAAAACAAAATTTACTTGGCTGTTCTATTTCAATTTTGACTATCCTACCAATTTTGACTATTCTATGTCTAAAGGATTTTCTTTGGTGTAAGTATAATTTTATAAAAGTGTCCAAAAGGATTATTTTTTCAATATAAAACAGTTTTGGGTGTAGTGGTCTGTCTTGTTCACAAGGCAGTTCATATACTTTCTTTTTTTTAATATGAATTTTGATTTTATCATGGTTTATTTCTTTATTTGGTAATGTGGTTAAATTCTTCTCACATTTTCCAGGAGAACGTGGTGTTTATCAAATCTTCTTTTTGCCCTGCCTGTCACAATTTATTTATTTATTTTATTAGAGCAATGATTTGTAGCTCTATAGTTTGTCAAATCAAGCAGAAAAAAAATATTTCATTGCCTTCTTTCAGATAAGAGTGCAAAGCATATATTTTCATTATGTAATGGAAATAATATATAAGTTTCAGTATACAGGGAGGCTTCATAGTATAGCCTTGCACATGTCTGTTTCCTAAAGAAATCAAATATCCTACTTCTAAAGTGTTGCCATTGGAAGAATTTAACATTCTAAAACAATTTTCCTATTAAAATAAATTCAATATATTTTGAAGACTTTTAAAAGTTTGGTGAAAACTGTTCAATGTATTCAATTTAAAAAAAAATGTGATTTTGTAGCAGTTGTTTAGTTTTCTGAAAGGATTGTCAAAAAAAAAAAACTAAAATAAAAGTACCGGTTTCTGCAAATACTAATCGAAACATGAAAGCTCTCCTTTCTCAAGAAATCTGGGCAGAATTGCAAAAATTTTTGACAAAAATACAAAATTGCAAAGCAGTAATGGTGGCCACACCTGCTTGGTGGATGGCACTCGTATGGCTGGTAATGGTGCAAGGCCACATTTCTGCGCATATAGACCAGAGCGGGTTACCAATAGATAACAGACTTTTTTTTCCCCCAGCAAGTATCTCCCTTTTACTGTTTCCTGTAGTACCAGTCAGCTCAGTGGAAGAAGAAGGGGGCAAAGAGTGATTCACGAGAGCTTTGATCTTCCTTTTCTCTCCAGTCTGTTTGGAAAGGGCCAGACCCAGGACAGGGCAGAGGGACCAATGAGAGACAGTCACCACCACTGTCCTCAAGGCAGCCAACCAAGCTTGGCACCTCAAGGGGGCTTCCCTGGAGATGCAGCTAGTTGCAGCCCTTGGGTCCCCTCATTATCTGTGAGGGGGAAAAAAAGTGAAGAAAAGTAATTTTATCCAGGGAATCACACTTGTACCTGGATCATTTAGTAGAGTTTTATTTATCCTATCACAGAAGAGGCTGTAATTTTCAAACCCAAAGCACAGCGAGGAATCCATTTGGGTATTGCTAGTACCACTGTCAGTTTCTGCAGAAGTAGTCACCTTTGGTCGCCTTCACACCTTGAGTGCCTTAGGTGGCCTTCACACCCTGGGCTATAAGGGAAAGAACAAGTCGGATTTGGTAGCTTGGGGCTCTGCCTGATAACTGTTGAACTGCATCAGATCTTAAAAATATGAAACTTTGCCTCTTGCAGCAAATCAGTGTTGCAGATACCTGAATTCACCCCCTGATTCCTGTAATGTCTGGAGTTCAGTGCGCAAGAGAGAACACGTAGGGATGAAACCACATAGTCAGCTCCAGTGCCTTTTCCAGCCCACTTTGTTTTGGTCCCAGCTCTCCAGTAGCCATTACATCCAGGGAAAAGCAGCTCACTTTCTTTGAGAAGTCCTCAGAAACCTCGATCTTCCTGGCACATTCTGGTACTAGGGCACCAGAAAGGAAACAAACAAACAAACAAACAAAAACCCTGGATATAGAGCCTGGATCCTGCCAAATTTTGGCCACAAAACCTAGAAATTGTGGCAACACACTCGAAGTAACAATTGCTTTCTATGACTTTGCTTAAGAAAAAAAAGTATATATGTATATAAAAGTGGATGCCACCAAGAGCTGAGCAGAGGCTGCAGGAAAGGCGCGGGGTGCTGGGCGCGCATCTTGCCCCGCTCACCCCTGCCCGCTGCTCCCGCCAAGTTTGGTGGCACCGCTGAGCTGCGCGCAGCGCCGGAGCAGGGGGCTCCCCTCCGGCCGGGTCAGAGCGGCAAAACTTTGGGGCTATTTATTTATTTATGTCGGGGGGGGTTAGCGGGTGGATAAATAGATGTGTGTTTGTGTTTGTGTGTGTGTGTGTGTGTGTGCGTGTGCGTGTGTGCATGTGCATGGTGCCCCCCCTTCCCCTCCCGCACACACACACAGCG
>JAUBOD010001095.1:5839-21091 GCA_032353885.1 Nothura maculosa
AGAAAAGAAAATGTTGAAGGAAAAACTTCAAATAAATAGGAGTCTTTTTTTCCAGTGACAACCATAACCCTGAAGTAAAGTTTCCCAAGATAAAGTACTTTGGTTGCCTTCCTATTTGATGGTCTGCAGAAGCTCTTAAACCTTGCATGGTTTTTCTCCTTTTTTTTTTTTTTTTTTTAAGTTGTAGTAAATTTAAGGGTCTTGATCTTACAGTGCTGATGAGCTGCAGAAAATAGGGAATACAGTCAAGGAATTCAGGCTTATTGCTCTGCACATTGTTGCTGCAGTTCTTAGAGGTTGCCTTGCTGTCCCCTTATTTGACAGAGAAGTAATTCATTTTAAAAGCATCCTTCTAACACCAGTGCTGAGCTTGCTTTAGGGCAGTGTGCTGTATGGTCTGGATTTAACTGAACTCTTCCTCTCGCCTCACTCGTGGTGACACTGAGGACACGAGTGTGAGGCCACGAGCCTGGAGAAAGCAGCAGCTTCCAGAGTGCCTGCAGCTTCCAAGAGTGTGAGAAGGAAAGACACTGGTGCAGTTTTACGTGATGCTTCTGCAATGGTGAATAATAGTGAAAAATGCTCACAGAACTAGAGTAATTGGAGACTTCTCTGAAGCTATTGCCAATCAGTGAGTTTACAACATAGAAAAACTTTTACTTAGAATCTTGCAGCATTTGTGGCATCTTGGGATGCATCTTATCTTTCTTGCCTGTTTTTCAGTGTCCCTTAAGCACTCTTCACCTTTGTATGACCCTTCCGATTTGAGATTTCCAACTTTCAGCAGCAACTGGAGCTCTTTGCCATAGTATCTGTGCTGCAGAAAATAGTGCTCTGCCTTAAGAGGTCTAGGTATTTTTTTTGGTAGCTTGTTGTAAGGAGAAGAAAAGAAACTAACATATAAGTGAGCTCTTTAGAAACAGCTCTAGAGGGAGGGAGCTTTCAGAGCTGGAATGTACAGTCGTTACGGGCTTACTAACAAGAAATTCCATGTGTGTGGAGATCAGAAAAAAAGAAATCAACTAAGAGATAAAACCCATGCTGTGCAAAAAGGTGTGCTTTAGGAACTTCCCTGGTGGGAGCAATGGGGAGCAGGGAGAGTTAAGAGGTTTAGCTAACAAATGCTGGAGAATAACAGATAAGAGAATGAAACTCCCTCACTAATGCACTGCACTGTTTTCTTTAGTGTTAAAAACAGCAGGAGAGAACTGGTATTGCTCAGTGTTAGTACTTCTAGTTTGATACGCACAGGAGGGTTTTGTACATGTAAAGTACAATAGGGAACATGTGGCTCTTCTATCAGTTCTCTTTGTTGAACTGTGCTCTGATCTCTTCCTTTCTGTTCCTCCAAGGTTTCCATACCCCTGAAGCTAGGCCTAAGTGACACAGTGCAATAGCAGTGCCTGTAAAGTTTTCTGTGCATGTTCAAAGGCCCCGCATGTTTGGTAAAGACTTGGCTTAGCGTGACCAAGGAGCAGTAACTGGCCTCCAAGGATGTTGCTTTACACCATGTCTCCACTTAAAGGAATTGTTGTCACTAGGCTGGTGACAAGCCCAGAGCAATGTGGAGGTCATCATAGGATATGTTTAAGCCCCTGGGCTCTTTCCCTTGTGTTTTATCTCTGTGATGAAGAAATTCTATCAAGTCATTCATTTGTAATAGTAGAGTGGTAAGATCTTAGACAGTTTAAGAGAAAGGGCTGGAGTCTGGTGACAAAAGCTCTGAAATGCAAGTAATTTGAAGGATTTGGTGAATTTGGTTGAGAGCCTAAGCAGAAACACCAAAAATGAGTGGGAGAAGGCTAGCTAGAAAGCTAATGAGCTTCCTTTTGGGTGTAGTTTTAGCAGAAATGGACTTTCTGGGGTGTCTCTGCTCGACAGCTCTGTGATAACTTGAGGTTCAGTTAAAGGCAGTGTTGGTCCCTTCCTCTAAGTTAAGCCAGTGAAGCACTTGAAAACAAACAAAACCTTACCACAATTAAAGACTGTTGTAAGACTCTAGTCCTGAAAAATGTGGAAATTACAAGAATATCATGACTGACTTGACAGAGAAGTCCAAACTGTCTCTCAATTGCATCTATTTAAAAAAAAAAAAAAAGCTGAATAGGTTTATACCATCCTTGAACATGGACGTTGCTAGACTCAATGAAAGTGCTGAAGCAGAATGACAGTTTCTTGTTAACTCTACAAGATTCTTGTAGGTATTTCCATGCTGCTTTCACTTACACATTAATGACCCTCTGTACTATAAAAAGAGCAACCTAAGCACCAAGTCCCTGGGAAGACCTTTGTATATGGTCTATCATGCTAAATGGTCTGTTAGCAGTGCAGAAACTCTGATATGATAATCAATGTTTTTGTCTTGTTCTTGTGCCCAGATAAATTGTAATCGAATTGTCTCCTGCGAGATAACAAATGCAGATGACACGCTAAGCCGCAGTCACTGTTGTCTGCTCTTCATTCCAGCCAAATCCAGGTTGACTTCAAAGAAATGCAGTTACAGATATAAGTAGCTCAGAAAGAAGATATTCCTGTCAAACTTTCCATGAGCACCCCTATGAGTAAACTGAAAGGAAAATGTTTGTTGATGGCCTATCATACTAAAAAAGCTGAAAGTGTAGCAGGAAGGAAGTTAAAATAACATAGCTTTAAACAATTGCTTCCTTCATGTGCAGGCTGGATAGCCCAAGGTGGGGAAGTGGGTTTCTTTGTGAGAATCTGAGCAGCTTCTTGCAAGGAGACCTATAACAGTCAAATGAAATCCAGGGCTGCTTTATTAGCCCAGGGATTTCCTCTACAATCCTCTCCTTGTAGCTACATAGGAATGCAAAAGTAATTTCTAGAAGTGCCTGGTTGTAACCAGACTACCTGTAAAAATGCTGCTCACTTATTATGAACCGTGACAGTGGGTTAGCTTCATCTCATAATCAGGGGATTCTGCTGAACCCTGGCTTGAGTATAGGGCAGGGAGCAGCTCAGAGTTAACTCGAGGATCAGAGCTGTTGGAATGGAGTGTGGTGGGCCCTGCAAGCAGTTTTCTGTTTAGTGGGTCTGTGTTGCTCCTAAAGATTGGGGAAGGTGACCTGAAAGCTGTATTAATGACTTGGACTTCATAGTGGTGTTCTGCTTCATCCCAAGCAAATCTGAGTCTGGAACTGCATTTAAAACAAGCCAAACTTGATTTCTTGTCTCTTTGGAGTTGGGAATTGATTGATGTGAGGGGAAGTTACTTTGCTAGGTATCAATACCACTCTACTCAAGCAATATATAAGTAGTTATATAGAATCAAATCAAACACTTGCACAATTCCCTTTGAATTATTTGACTTGATATGAAACCTCCATTTTCTGACCTAAAAACCTGTAGCCATAAAAGAAATGGTAGTTAATAATAGAGGCTTGATTTCAATGGCAGCATTGTCTAAGGGCATCAGAGCTTAGTTTCAGAGCACCACTTAAAAAAGGTATATTTATTGGGCACTGAGACTTGACAACTCCCAGGGCCTTGTTAGTCTAAGGACTTGTCTGCACAGGACAGTGTGCAGTAAGTGCACTGTGAATTCATATTCCAGCTCCTCTGGGCACTTGCAGTGTTTGGGTATTCCTAGTGCGCAGGAGCGATGCCGCTGGCTGGGGCACCTCCCTCTGCTTTGACAGTCAGTGTCACTGTTTAATACCTGTGCAGCGAGTAAATACAGACGAGTCAAGGGGCTCCAAATTTGTACCCTGGCTTCCTCCTGCAGTCTAGTGCAAGAGGAATGAGCGGTGATTTGTAGGATTGCTCAGATCCTTTGCCCACTAAGATGACAAGTGTGATTCTGCTGGCTTCTCAGAAGAGGGAAAATAATGTGTTTTCAAAAGTTCCTATATATCAATTTTCAATAGAGCTTCAGGAATGCAGGCATTCCAATCAATATAACTCCACTTTGAGAATTATCTTGATGCTGACTGTTACTAAATCACCTTGCCCAGCTCTTCATCCATTCTAGATACTCAAGCATGAAACTTTGCATGGCCTTTTGGTGAACAGGGTTGAGAACAGACTTTAAGATTTAAGTCTAACTGTAGATTTAACCTAACCTTTCATTTTTACAAGGCTAGTTTTAAGCCTGAATCCCTTCAGACAAATGCCTTTGGCATATATAGAAAAGCAATGTTGAGAACCTGGAGAGAAGGGCAAGGGAGAGAAGGACTTGTGGGTATTGCTCTGATTTTTTTTTCCTTTATTTTTTGTGGCAATGCTGGTGTTTGCGGCATTTGAAAACTGACTCACAGACCTCAAGTAGGTGGACATCTATGCTCAGAATTCTGGTCATGAAATTTTGCCACTGAAGAACCTGCCTGTTGAGAGAACTTTGCTAAATGAATGGTTTGTTTTGCAGTTAACTTAAGGTGAAAGAAAGTATAGCTAACATTTCTTTGCGGGGGGGAAAAAAAATGAACAGATACAAAAGTCTAGCTGCTTCAGGCTAATCTTTATCTATTAGCTTTGATTTAAAAAAAATTCTTCAAATTTATTGCTCTGAAAATGTACCAGTTTGATTATAAAAGAAATTGTGAATCTTGCACCTGTGACAGAATTGCTGTTCTCTTGCTCTTCTGCTTCAGGTATGCATGGTATGGCAAAGGAATGCAGCGGAGAACCCGAGTCCGTCCTGGCCTGTGTGTCCTGCATAAATCTGAGGCTTCTAGAGAGATCAGCCTGACTTTGCTCCCTGGATTCAGAAACAGTGCTCTTGTTTCCTAGAGGGAGGGGAAAAAAAGAGGAAAATTATCCATAGGCCAATTCACCCCACACAGTGTGACAGGAATTAGGCTAGCTGTTCAGTAACTTACTTTCAGTTAGCTTGTGTTCTGAGCCCGGTCTAGTTTCTTGTCTTGTTTTATTTTCCTGTTTGGTGAAAAGAAACACATACTAATGCAAAGCTAAATTATCCTGTTTTTCCTAACTCTGCTGCTAAGCAAATGAGTATTATGCTGTCCAGTGCAAAACTAAAGACATTGCTGTTCTTGTCTGTCATTATGGTGTGCACGGTGAAGGTTTAGTAACATGGCAGAAAGGCTGTGATGATCCTTGTGGGTTGTACCTAGAGTCTAGGAACACTATCCAGAATGGAGCTCTGTTTCTGGGAATTCCTCCTTAATCCTAACACTGTGAGGCTAGAGAAGAGGCACTGAGGCAAAGGAGACATGGGGTGACTGGATGTCACCCATGGTGAGTTGTCTTGACCAAATGAAGGTGGTCAACTGGTCAGTGCTAGTTCTGGAGAGTTGGTTTGTGATAATTGCCAACAAAAGTTTGCAAACAGATTAGATCAGAAAAAAATCAAGTTCTTTATTGCAGTCATACTGGGAATCCAAGTGAGATTTCACCTCGACCAAGGGATGTATTGTGCACAGCTTGTCCCTGCCTGCGTTTGTAAGCTATGGGCTGCACTGACCTGATTGTGAAATCCTGGAGCTCAGATCTGCTGTGTTGTAACTACGTGGTGAGGATGAGCATAAAGAGACTGCCCTTTGCGCAAGGAGAGTGTAGCTGCAAGCTGGAAAATCAGCCTTAATAGGGTAATGCTTCCTCCCGTTTGAGGGAAGTGAACCACTGCTGAACTTGGATCCTTTGGGCTGTGAAAGGGACAGAAGTATTTGACCTTAAGTGACTTCCACAGGGACCAAGAGGGGTTATGTCAGCCTGGCTCCTGATCCTCTGCCCAAGTCACTAGACCATGTGTCTTTCTCCATTCATGTTGAATGAGTTCTCAGGCTGCTCTATACTTCCTCCCTTGAATAATAATCCTTAATGAAAAGGAAAATGAGAAAATAAGGTAATGACAGATAGGACAGAGAAAACATTGGAAAGTGAAGAAAGAAATGTCTGGGAGTAATAACAGTGCTGATGTTCCCATGTTAAAGATTCAAGAGCTTTTGGCTTCTGTAGATGCAAAAGGGGTAGTTGCTGCAGCCTGCAGAGATTTGGGCAGTGCAGGGGAAGCTTCAAAATTTGGTGTGTTTGTGTTCAAACTGTCCTTGTGTTTTCTGAAGATGAGTACAGCTCCCTTCCGCAAGGTGTGAGGTGGTCTCTGAGGTGCAAAATGTCCCTTTGCAGGTTTGAGCCTGTAGTTAATTAATCTGAAATCCTTCCTATCTGAGCTGGCTGGTTAAAAGAGCCTTTATTACCAAGGGCAAAAAAAAAGCGGCAAAACTCCTAGTTATTTCGTCAGGTTTATCTGTGCCAGGATTGCATGAATGTGCCCTTAGTGTCTACTGTAGCTCTACTTCTGCTGTTCTTTTCACCTGAGCATGAATCTTGGTGACTCTAGTAGCTCTTAAATCACTTTTTCCTTCAGACTATATGTTTTTTTGTAACTACATTCACCTCCCCTGCTCCCTCTTCTGTTCTGAGGTCAGTTGTCTGTGACAGACACAATGTTCTATCTGGTACGTGCAACTAATGACCTCTGATTTTAGGGAACATGGTTTTAATTAGCTCTCTTCCTCTCCTCCGGTTGCAGAACAGAGCTGGCCTCAGGTGGAATTTTTTAATTGTGCAATTGCTGTCTCTTACACAAGCAAGAGTTCTGTTTGTATGGTGAACTCGAAGTAAAAAATGAGGGTTATTTTGAAAAAAATAAAAATCACAAGGCTAGTGCAGACTTTGCAGGGTGCTATGGTCTGCAGGGCCCTGCATGACTGGCCCTGTGTCCTCTGTGGTTGAACAGGGTGCTGCTGGTGCCCTCGTTGGCTCTGCCCAGCCCCTATGTCCAGTGTGTGGTGCCTCTGGGTTCCCCTTTTTTAGGCCCGGTGATATGAGGCCCTAGCTCCTTATATGAACACAGTGGGACCCAGATGCCACTGGGCATCTGCACCCAGTTTAGAGGCACTGTCTGTCTGGCTTGAACTTCCAGAAGCTTTGAAAGTAGAAATGCATTTTACCCAGGCTGTACATAGCTACTGGGAGGCAATGCCTCCTTTATATCATTAAGGATCTCTTCTCCTGACATACTTGTGCACAATAAGCCCGTGGAGCTTGGAGCAGTTCTGCTGTCCTCGTTTCTGAGGGCTCAGCGGTGGTACTTTGTTGGGAGAAGAAACACAAGGGTGTTTTTCATGGGAAAGTCCTGTTCCTCGCACCATGGCTACCCAGCAAGCCAAATTCCTTTGCAGCTCAGAAGGGGGGATTACACAGGCTTACTGAACAGCCTGCATGTTGAGCGTTAAATTCACAGCTTGAATAACCTGCCCGTGTACAGCAGCCTTGCTTCGTTTTCCTTTACACAGCTCTATCTCTTGCTACAAAGCTGCTGCTTGCAAGTCTTTGCTGGTCCTGAGAGCTGTTTTCCAGAACTTCATGGGCATTTTCCTGAGGATAGCATGTAGGTGGTATTTTTTTTTACCTGAGGCCCTGCTCTAAGCTATTAAAATACACTGGAAAAAGCTATTTCTAGTTTGAATATACCAGCCTCTTATCTATACAACCCCCAGAATCTCCTATCTCCAAGGCAGTGGTTTCCAAAGTTTGGGTGGGTTGCTATGAAGATAAATCACATCAGAGGCTTGACCTTTATCCTTGGTGCTATTTAAATAGCTTAAATATCTATTGACTTTGTGCCTTGTGAATCCAGTTGCTTAAAAGTGAGCACTGAAGAAAGGAAGAGTTAACCTACAGCACATCAGATTAGTGATATCTTCATGTGTAGAGCACCACCAGGCAAGTACAGAGGGTATTTTCCCAACAAATCTGCCCCAAAAGCTACAGCACTCTGCCTGGATATTTTTGAAAACTAATCAGTAAATGCACATGGAACTTCATGAGAGAAAGCAGGCTAGTGTCTGTTGTAAATGCCAGAGATCTTAAGGAAAGGTGAAGATGCAAGCAGTGCACCTGGGAGTTTGTGCTGTCTGGAAAATAAGTGCTTCTTGCTGATTCTCCCTTTAAGTCATTTGTCTGTGAAATTTTGCATGTTTGAGGGAATTTTCCTTTGGAGGAGAGCATGGAGCCATGATTGCCCGGCTTGGGAAGTTGTAGTGCGGAACATAATCAGTACATTTGATAAATGCATTTGCTGTGACAGCCTTGCAGGGTGGCAGCTTAACGTGTTGCAGGAAAGTGCAGCAGTTTGTAGGGGACTCTGAATCAACAGGAGGGACCCGCTGCTGTGAAACTGCTCTGGAGCAGTCTAATGAGCACAGATGCATCTCTGGGTATCATGTGATGTCGTGCAGGAAACATTGTCTTCTTTCTCATTCCTTTACATTTGTATCACTCCTTGCCTCTCTAGAGGTTTTTCACTGCCGTTTCAGACTGTGCTTTTTCAACAAGGCTGTAGCATTTGTCAAAAATATATATATCACAAATTGTAAATTTCAGAGCTAGGAGCTACTAGTGTTTTTGTGGTCACACACTACGCTAGCTTTGCACTAAGGCTCCACTTCAGCATCGGCTGAGAAGTTCCCTGTGAATCCTGGCAGGGTCCCTGGAAGCAGTGGGGCTTGGCTGATGCTGAAGGGCTTTGTGGGTGACCTTGGAGGCACTGCTGCAGGTGAAGGAAAGTGTCCAGCTGCCAGCTAAGCCTTCCTTGTGCTGACAAGGACATGAAAGAAGTTGTGGGCCTTCTGTCATGCCTTACCCCACACTTGGGCTAGGCTTTTGATATTTTTCATCATACTGTTACTCTGTTTCTCCTCAAGACATTTTTGAGCTGTTTTTTTCCTCAATTATTTCAGAGCTCTTTCCTAAGTTCTCCTGACTTAAAGTAAACACTCCCAATTTTAAAAGATAATGTCTCTATTCTGGATTTTGAAAAAGTACTGTGTACATTTATGATACTATAAAATAATTAGCGTTAATGACATGGGAGCTCGTTTGGGTTACAGATTGTAAGTGCTGCCATCGGATTGCGCTGGGATGGGTAGCGACTTGCAGAGAGGTACCTATCCTGCTGCTGTGCTTACATCCAGCAGCCCCAGCACTGAGCCTGGTGGTTTGAAGGAAGCCCTATTGTAAATCACCACACAGTTCAGAGGTACAGTTTGTTCAGGATGACTGGCAGCCCTTGCTTAAAACAGGCCCAGGGCTGGAACAGCAAAATTGTTGCAGATCAGGACTGAGCTGAGCTGGCACGGGACTGTGGGAAGCTCGTTTCATGCAAGTTCTAGCTGGTGGTATCAGTGCTTGGCTTCCAGGAGCGTGGAGCTCAATGCTGCTGCCAGGCTGGCAGCTTCCCACTGGGATAATGTATTGCAGCTGCAAGGTTGTGCTGGCTCTGTGCTAACTCTTCCCCATACCTTTTATAATAGACTATCTCCTGCCTTTCCCTGTCCAGTCGTAAAAAACTCTTCTAACATTTATTCTGCTTTTAAGAGCTAGTAAGGGCATGGCAGTTGATAACATAGGGAGCCAACACCCTTCCATAAAAATGCACTTTTCAACAGTGAAATATGCTGCCTGTTGGGGAGCTTCCAAGAGGTGGTTCTGGAGGTTTTGTTCTTGCTTTTTTTTTTTTTTAATCTATCTACCCTAATATCATCCAATTGCAGTTGGTGGGTTCCTCTGGCTATTAAAATAATGGGCCAAGTCTCTCAGAGCACAGTAACAGGAGAGTTTGCTTGAGCATTGATCTTCATCGAGGGGCATGAAGATGAAGAGGTCTGAGACTGACCTGTGTAAGACAAGGCTGCCTTAGGTTGATCCCAACTTGTTTATAAGATTAGGGTTTGGTTTGACTCCAAATATGACTAGTCACTGGTATTCAGTTGGATCTCATTAGTTGTCACAATAGGTTTGTAATTAAATTTTTTGTTATTGTAGTTCATATATGGTCTGTGACGGAATGAGTTTCATAGTTTTAATCTAAATTCTTTCTATATATGTGCTTTCCTGCTCTTGAATATCAATAATATAAATAATTTTGAAAGTATTACAGTAAGCTGCTGCTTTCTTTCAGAGCATCAAAACTAGAAAGCCTAATACAGCTTTTAAAGCGAGTACAAAGCCTTCTTTCAAGGCAATAAGGAAACTGAATAGGGATAAAATGAAGATAGCAAACTGAACCCTGCCTTTGACTCAACTGCCTTGCTCAGAACCTGAACAGCAATCTGTCTCTGTCCCCCTTCCTTCCTCACATGATGGTTTTGTTTGGGAATTTGACCTTCAAATGCAAATTAAAATAGTTTTGATTTCTTGTGAGGAAACGGCAATTATGGATGGCTCTAAACCGATGCAGCGACAAATGTTAGTGTCTGCAAAGGCTGAGAGGACAGGCCGGGGTGGTGAGAGCTGCCCTTTCATCTCCCGTAGTAGCTGCCTTGCTTTTGTGAGGCACCTGGGCTAAGGGACAAATTTGAGAGCCCAAACTGACCTAAAAGGGGCAGGACAAAGATTGCTTTTGTCTGCCTAATCACCCTCTTTCTTAGTAAATCCCGAGAGTTTGAGCAGCACTTAGTCAGATCTCTTCCCCTCTCCAGCCGACACAAGGAATTGTCCCTTACTTCTCTGCTAATGGTCCCTTTCTTGGTCTTTGCCCTGAGCAATCCCTGTTGTGCTGCAGGAGATAGTTTGTCGTCACCTCCCATTGTGTTCCAGACTGGTCGCAGAGCTTGCTCAAGGGCTCTCATTAAGACCTGCAAAAGACCTGAGAGGATCTCTCTGTGTGTATGTGGTTTTGGGGAGCTTTTCTAGAGGGGCAGGGGGGAAGGATGCAAAAATTCCCTCAAGGATGTGAAATAGGAAGGCAACAAGAGGTTAATAAGGAACGTGTATTGGAAATACCTGGTCTGTGTCTGGAGGGTGCCAGGGTGCAGCCAGCAGCCTATAAAGCAGGCATGTGCAGGATGCCTTGGGTTCCTGGGATATTTTTATGAATGAAAGGTGCTTATGAGAGGAATGCATGCTGAAATAGGCCCTGCTAATGGAGGGGGGTCTCTGCAACCTCTTTATCTCCTCTAGGAGATCTGCCCCTGCACATAAATGTTTAATAACATTCCTATTTGGTTATCTCTGGTGAAGATGATTGAACTAATGACCCGTACTGCAGGAGATCCATTTGCAGTGAGTAGTACAGAGGGTTCAGCCCTGTATTGCTGACTTAGCAAGACATGGATTAATTTATTGCTTCACTGTTGCAACTCTTGTTCACAGCTCAAGCCAAAGGGTTCACCTGGCAGTGGAAGCAGCCTGCCATTTGGTTGCAAAAGGCCCAGGATTTCTTAATATGTATAAAACTTGACAAAAATCACTCATGCCTTTGGGGAATCAGTGTGCATGCGAGATGCCCAAGACTTTGAGCTGCTGTGTAGCTGTGACTTGTTTGATGTGTGGCAGTAGCTGAGTACCCAAATCTGTTGTGAATCCCTGTGCATACGGCTGCTGACTGTCCAAAGTACATTTCAATGCTCATGCACTCACGGTGCTTTGCTGCAAACATTTGAAAAAAAAAAAAAAAAAGTGGAATTGGGGCCAAAGTAAATTTGTATCCCACTTCAAACAAATACCTGTGGAATTCTTTTTATTTGGCAAATGAAGCGCTCCTAATCACTTGAATGGGAATCTGTCTGCCTTAAGGAATGCGGTACCCTGACCTAAGCCCCCTGCTAACACTTACGTCATGAGACCCACTGAACCATGAGGGGCTACTTATGCCCGCCAGCTATTTTATGGATAAATGTTTGAAATAGCAGGCCGAGGACAATGCTTATGACTGCAGACCTTGATTTTTCACTGCAAATAACAGGAAATTATTGGAAGGCTGGAGGACAGGGAACCCCTGCTGTGTCTCCTGCGGCTGCTGGGCAGTTGGACCTGTGTTTTCTCCTTGTCTAGCTCCTTTGTCAAGAGGATTGCTTTCAGAAACCCTCAAAAATCCTCCAGTAGCTGTTTACTCACCATTTTTTTCTTAGGTAGAAATGTCTGTCTAGTCTGCATTCCAGGAACTTCCTGTAATAAAAATAAATACATAAATACATACATAAATAAATACCTCGGTTCTACTGTCACTCAATTATTTACTTTGTTAGAAAGATCTGCGGTTCAGACTAACAACAAACAAACGGATGGAAATGTGGGGAGAAAAACAACCAATTTTATTACTTTTTTTTTTTTTAAAGTATTGTTGCGGAGTTTGAAGTCTTTTATTATTGTCAGCTCAGGGATGAGGCTTTCTTCAGTGTATCTTTTGAACAAAGAATGTGTTGAGGAAGCTCTGGATCTGGGTGCTCTTAAATTGTGGTCTCAGGTTCTGCAGCTCTGCCAGTTCCTCTGTTCAGGACTTAAACTGAATGGTGACTGATGGGAACAATCCTCCCCTATTACTAAGTGGCCTTCAGTAAATGGAGAGACCAAGCAGTGCCCCCCAGAAGGACACAGTAAAACACTGCAAGCAAAAAGATTGCCTTGCAAAGCCAGATAATCCTGTCCTATCTTAACATGATAATGACTGATATATCAGAAAGGGTTTGCTTCAAAACTGATGTGCTTTTCTTATGCTTGTTTCACAAAGCTGCTTTTTTCTCTGTTGTAATAGTGTAAAGCAAGCATGGCAAAGGGAAGTAACGTAAGACTATTGGTGCTGTATGCCATATCTTCCGTAGTAAACAAGATGGATTTCCAGCTTAACATTAAGATCATGCCAACATTTCTGTTTAAACCTTTATCTAAAACTATTTGTTTTCCTACTCTATGACCTTGTTTTCTCCCAGTTTAATCCACAAATTCAATTAAAAAATGTCCTGTCAGCTGAGACCTCCTGGTGTTTTCATCTCCATTATGGGTTGTCCATTATGGGGACCTTGCTGGAGGAGTCATCCTCTCCTGAATGACAAAATGCTGCTTGAATTTGAATCCCTAGACAAATCCTAAAGGGGATGTGTGTGTGTGTGTGTGTGTGTGTGTGTGTGTGTGTGTGTGTGTGCAGAAGTGACCAGAGCACCCTGAGAAAAAGAAATAAGAGCCATGTTTCTGCAAGCTGAAATGTGTAGGAAGAGATGGCAGGTTTTATAACCAGGAGCAGGGAGAAGAGTTAAGCTTTGGGCCCTGCAAGCCCTTCTGGTCTGCTGATCACCTGCATGCAGAGTGCAATGCAATGTGCTGTTGTTTTTCCATGCATGTTTTGTGTATTACTTCATAGGGAATTTTATAAAGATATGGCTTATACCTTATCACTCATCTCTTGAATCAAAGAGGTTTCATGTGAGTAACTGTGAGGACGGGCTCCAGTTTCAGGAGGTATTTCGGAGTCTCCTGCAATTAAACAGAGCGTATCTTGATCAGGATCTATATAGTTTCTGTATGTCTCTGTTGATAGAGATTTAAAAAAAGAAAAGAAAGAAAAAATCCAGGACAGCCCTGGAGCTGCAGTGACCATCCCGACCGCAGCCAGCACAAGTCACAGGCCCCTGTGGAAGCAGCTCCGGGCTGGAGCCAGCCAATGTGACTGTGACATTCTGCATCCGGAGCCTGTCCCTTTCATCTGGGACCTCCCCGCTGCTCCAATTCTTGCCTAACCTCCTGCCTTGCATCTTGGCTGATAATCTTCAAGCGCTGCTGTGGAACCCAGGAATAACTTGTGAACTTGGTGTGTGGTTTTGCTTGCTCGCTAATGAATAGTCCCTCCCTCCTGCCCCGTGGGCTCTCAGGCGTTCAAGGAGATAGCGTAACTCCTAGCTCTAAACAGGATGAGGTAGATTGTTGCTTTATAATGTGGAATTAAAATAACATCAATTATAGTTTTGTGTCTTTTCAAGTGTCTATATCTCTTCTGCAATCTCCTAACATGAATGAGATGTAAAATGATCATATAAAAAGTCTGTTCTAATTATAAGCATATTTTATCCCGATAAAGGACTATCCCAGTCACCTTGAAATCTCCCTCTGGAGAACGGCTGCTAAAAATTTCATGTGCCTTGGCTCTAAAATACTAGAGGGCCTTGTAGCTGGTTGTCCTATAACAATGAATGTCAATACTTGGCTGTATATGTAGGGCAATGAGAAATCCTTGATAATCTTATAGATCAGTAACATATTTTTGTGGCAAGAGAGCAGCTTGGCTCTTGTGATGTGATAACTTTAACTGGGGGAGACTGGGAAGTGTTAACTTCTTAATCTTAAATCCCTTGTGAATCTCTTGGCTAAAGTAAGGGGGGAAGGAAAAGTCACTGTTCTCCAGGGAAGTCTGTTTCTGAATACTTAAAAAGTGTAAATAATATTCAAAGGCCTCTCCTGTTTCAACATGGATTTTTTCTCAAACTGTGACTAAAAGCCACTTGTTTTACATAGCTGATTCTAGCAGCCTGTTATTCATAGACAAACGTGTTAAGAGTGTTTTTTCTGCTGAAACGTTGCACTAATGGCAGATCTGCCATCCTGTCCGAGGAGGCCGTGACTGCCCTGACAGTTCAATGAGATATCAAGGGAACTCATTCAAAATGGAGCTCAGAGGTGATAATAGCAATTAGTGGCAGGAAAACCGTTTTTGTCCTTTTCCTTCTCTCTAAGAATAGGTATTTTTAGCAAAAATCTTGTAGGTTTTGGGTAATTGTGTTTAAATGGATTGAGGTGCAAAGTGGTTTGGATAAGCATGCTGATTTGGGAACCTGGGAACAAATATTGTGGAAAGAAAATATTTAATTAATGTTGATTGTGGATTGTAGAGTTCAAGGGTAGATGCACTGGAGATTGTCTACTCTCATTTTCCGTTAATTACTGGGTTGAAGATATGTTTTAATTACGACACAAATAGTATAATGTGTTGGTTTTCTCTCACAGAACAAAGTGTTCTAGAAAAATCCAATAACGAAGTGTGTGAACTGTATATAACACTTAGCCTCCTAGTTACTTATTATGTTTTATCATGTTTTATCTCATTAAGCATTCCTCCTGTAGCTCCTGCTTTCAAATCATTATAAAAATGCTTACTTCTCTAAATAGATATTTTTTATTATTTCCTTCAAAAACTACAGGAATCATAACTATGAAAATGAGGTAGCAAACAAGGACTCTATTTACAGTATTTTCTTATTTGAAATCTAGATTCTTGCATATATTTGTATCTAATTTATATCTGGAGGATGCTTGTTTCCCTTCCTTCCCTGGTTTTAAAGTAATTATGCTTATAGCTGAAATAAATGGAATGTTATTTTCAGTTGCTTACAACTTTTTCAATACTTGCGTATTGAAGAAAAAGGTTGTTACCTGTTTAACACAATCTAGAGAAAAAGAAAAAACAAAAACTAAACGTAGAGAAAAATGTAAAGTGCTTGTGCA
>JAUBOD010001095.1:42884-61791 GCA_032353885.1 Nothura maculosa
GAGGTTCAATCTTGGCCCTAAAGCTGCCAGGTTGCTGTCAGAGCCTTCATGCAGACTCTGTTAGCAATACACTGCTCGACAGCTCTGTGCCTTGGTGATGTGAAGCTGCAAATGGCAGAGCCGCAGGTCTTAGTCCCTCAACAGTGAGCAGAAGGTGCAGTGGAGCTGACTGCTGCTTTCTCCCATTCTGAGCGCTTGTTCTCTCTGTTCTGATCGCTCTGCAGCACTTTGGGAGCTGCGAATCACCCCCAGGCTCCTGCTTGTGGCCCAGGGTTGTTTCTCTGTTGCTATGGTGGCAAAGGCAGATGAAGTTCCTTGAAGCAGGCAGGGAGAGTCAGTGAGTGCGGGCAGGCATGGAGAGAGTCCAAGGGCCAGGGCCAGGTTTTAAGGGTGAGCTGCACTGCAGTAAATACCCCTAGCTGACAGCAAGACATTATTCTTCCCGAGCTGCTTTATTGTGTTTTCTTTATGGAGCCCCCTCCCAATTCTAGTATTTATTAGCTGAGAATGGAGGAGGAATAAAAGAGCTCCAAGAGGCCGCTTGGGTGGATGTTTTTGTGGAACACACATCCTGTGTATGTGTGCCAGGGTCCTCAAGTGACTCTGATGTCTTTGTGGTTCTCCACCTTCTTCTTACTGAGACCTCATGAGACTGTAAGAGCAGATCCCTTCCTGAGTGCCTCTCCGTCCTGTCCCTGGCTCCTGGGACACACGTGTCCCTTAGGCTCGTGCCAGCACCGGGACAAGAGGCCAGATTTAGATGCCTGCCTCCCCTCTGCATTCAGGTGTGCAGTTCTTCCCCTTCTTGGGCTTTGTTTGAAGACTGAGGCTTCTCTTTAACTTGCTCACTAAGCCACTCGCCTTGAGCCTTGCTGGTGGGAGCTACCGCGTGCTCCACTTTGGGAGGCAGGATGCGCACACGCTGCGCGCACTCCTGCCCGTGACAGCCCCTGCTCCTGTCAGCTGCATTTCAGCGTCACCCTCTGGACGTGCCCCCTGCTGCCATGTACAAAGATTTACAGCACACTTCAGCGCTGCAACTTTTAAACTTCATTTTGTACAGTGTCTCTCACTCGGCATGTGCTCAAAGCGCTTAGCAATATCCAAACAGCAATAGGAAATGTACAAAACAAATATGTCTTCAAACGGAGGAGCTGCTTTTTTCAGCTGTCAGAAGTGACACTTTCCATAACAGAAGAGCAGTAGAAATGAGTCAGTATTGGCAGAGCAATTCTGAATTCTCCCCGGTGTAGGATAATTTTCTTCCAAGATGTAGAAATGTTTGTACTTCATGACTTTGTAATGAATTGAACCAGCATAAATTAAGAAAATAGAGATTTGGATGAGAATATCAATCTAAATTCACTTCCAAAGCTTGTGATTGATTCCCTGCTTTACATTTTGGTAGCTACTTCTCCTCCAGGCTGTGTCATGCAGTTTTTAAGCAGTGCTTAATTACATTTTACTGGTGTTGTGGGAAGGGACTGTAGCAACTGCCACTTGTCCATCACTCTTTGTGACAGGTTTTATTGCTAAGTGCTGACTGTTAATTTAGATTTAAGGAGGATATATATCTTATAATTAAAAATCCAGTTCTCTTTGCGCTACTCTCGACCTGGTTTAAGTGTCATTAGAATATGCATATAAATTCAGAATAATGAGGCAATAAATAGGTTCTGCAAATCCATTGCTCTGTGGCTTTGGGACAACTATGGAAAATGTTCCTTTTCCATGAGTAACAAAGCGTGTGTCATAGAGACAGTGAGTGTCACGGGAAGTGTGCTTGGCAGAAGGAATAGGTAACTTGCTGGGATGGGAAGATGGTCTGAGTGCAGGTGAGCTGGAGAGCAGAGGGAACAACCTGAGCATGGAGAACAGGAGCAGAGTCTGAGGAGGGAAGTGGAGAATCCAGTACGAGTGCCAAGGAGCCCTGGCAAGGCCGGAGTGCCGGGAGGGGAGTCCTGAGGCATGAGGGACAAACTGCTGAGGCCCAGGGGGAAGGTCGGGGCTGGGCTCCTTGCAGGCATCAGGACTTGGGCTTGAGTGGGACGGGAGGTGCCTGCAGACTCTGAGGCAAGTTTGGGAACAGAGTCCGGTTCCTTGAGGCACCACCAGCTCCCTGCAGATCAGGACCCCTTCTGCACCACGCACGCGGAGAGGAGGGAGATGCATTTGGGAGAGGCAGTGTTACTTCCTGCATTTTGTATTTATTGCAGGCTTCCGTTAGTGTTCCATGCAGTTCCTAGGACACCCTAGGGTGACTGTAAGGGCAAAGAACGTGCGTGCTTTGTGCTTTGGGGTGGTTACCTTGGGTAAGAGGTTACCGGTGCTAAACATTGCTCCAGCAGCCCATGTTCTGGGCAGCACCGGAACGGGGTTTGTGGCCTCGGGAGCAGCAGCGTCCTGCACTGCAGCTCCGTCCGCTCCCGCAGTGCAGCGGGATGGCGGCTGCCTGCTCCGTGCTGAGGGCTCTGCCGAGCTCCCCGCCGGGCTGCATGTGCTGCTGCCTTGTGTGCTGCTCCAGGAAGCGGCACCTTCGTGCGTGGATCCTGCTAGGCCAGGGCTCTGCCCCCTGTCCTCAGCAGCAGCTACTTCTGCGTGTGTGTGTGTGTGTGTGTGTGTGTGTGTGTGTGTGTGTGTGTGTGTGTGTGTGTGTTTTAGCTCAAAATATAAAGACACTGACTGGTTTTGATCATTACAATTTGTATGGAAGTGGTTAGCAAGTAGGACTGCTCGTCCTCATGCACTGCCAAAGTGGTATTTAGATAACTCTGCTCTGCTTCAGAAATCCCATCCAGTTCCTCCACTTGCTGCTAGCACAGGCTGAGCTGCAGGGTTGTTCCTGCCTGTTTTACGAGGGTTGTGCAAGGGCTGCTGTGCCCTGCCCAAGAGGGGGTTCTGCAGTTCACCTAGCGTGTCCCTGTGCAGATTAAACCCAGAAGTTAAAACTGAACGTACTGGGGGGCTACTCAGTGCCCCACGAGGACAGCTTGGCTCCCCAGAGTTCCTGCAACTGCTCAAGATGGAGCAGCCAGGCTGTTGCCTTCAGAAAAAGTTTTGGTTGCAGCCCCTTGTTAGTTTAATTTTAGTTCCTCTGCGTTGACATATGGCAGGCATGGCTCTTAATTAGAGTTTAGCCGTGTTTTACTGGTGGGGCTGCAGAGCACTATGGAATTTGCATTAAGAAAAGCCTGCGCGGTCGGCAGAGTCCAAGGCTGTTTAGTAATCAGAGTGGAAAGTTAACTTTGAAACAAACTGGCAACCGATCAGATAAAATTCAAATCGGTAACACTTGTGTTGGAAAGCAGCTCCGAGCCTGGAAGATGGAATCCGAGCTATTCCGAGCCGCCTGGGAACACAGTGTGTGCATGGAGCTCTGTGCAGAGCACCCCCTGCACCACCAAAATTACTTCATTGATGGGATTACCTGGGCACTTATCTGATTTCTTTCTACATGAGTGTAGAATTATTATCTTGAAGAGAGGTTTCCTGGCATACTTGAAAAACAAGCCAGCCTGCATGGTGAGGCAGGCACTAAGGGCCAGAAACGGCCTCCCCGTTATTCCTTTGGCTCGAGGGGATGGGATAGGGAGACACCAGGGCCTGGTCTGCTGCTCAGAGCCAGGAGCGGGTTCCCGTTTCCCCGTTGGTCGCATGAGCTCGCTCGGGTAGTGAAGGAGTTAAAGGAGCGCTCGAGCCCCAGCCAGCAAATGCATTGAGAGCCCAGTGCAGCCCTCGCCTGGTTTGTATTCCTGCACTGCTGGCCTGGCGTGTTCATGGCATCTGGTTCCCTGGCAACAGCTTTCATTGGCTCAATCAAAGCCTTTTCTTCTTGAGAAGGCTCCCACTGTGACACGCTGCCACCACCACTAATCACCAGCTTCACCGAGCCCTTACGATGCAGCTGGTAGGAAAACCAGTGGTGAGGATGCAGGGGCTACCCTGCCCGGGACACCTGCCCGGGAGCGCTCCTGCTCCTTGGGCATCTTGAGGGGCTGCGGTCCCTGGGCGGGAGCGGCATCTGCACCGGAGGGCAGAAATCCATAAACCTTTGTGGCCTGGGAAGAGTCGTTTCCTCTTTCAGCCCTGCCGGCGTTTGGGCCTCTGTGCTAGTGACAGGAGGCAGGAGTGGGATGTGGGGGGCAGACAATAAAATCCATATTGGCGGAGCCGTCTCCCCCGAGGAGGAGGAAGCAGGAGGGAGTCTCCCAAGGTGGGAGCTGGAGAACTATAGCAGCAAAGGGCTCATGTTAAAGCCTCCTCGCTGGTTACATGTGCTGGAATCTCGGAGTTTGCACAAAAACTGAGAAAGCCTTGAGCTGTTGTGCCTGCCTCCCTCTTGCTTTTTGGGGTCCTGAGTGATCAGCAGGCTTGGGTGCTAATGCTCCTTGCACCATGTGTCCATTGCTAGGAATGCAGTCCTAGTGAATTACTTAAGTTCTCATTGGCACATCGGCTGACAGCAACATTTCTCTTATTTTCCCAGCCTTGGAGGATGCTCCATAGCTGTTGTGCACAGGAGTGGTGCAGCTAGAGGTGCAGGTGGCAGTGTGGGTCACTCATGCCCGAGGATATTAGGCTGGTTTGTGCTTGTCCTAGTCAGGTGTTTAGTTAAACTCCCCGCTCCTGATAGAGCCTTTCCCGGGCTCAGAGATGGGCCCTCCTACATCCAGAGCCAGTCTCCACATGTGACAAATGGCACATGCCAGGAACGAGCCATGAGAAGAGGGCTGAGTCTTCCCTAAAATCCACTCCCTTCTTGTAGCAATTAGAATCTCTGGGGGTTGCTGAGGCAGCACTGGGGCTTTGTGTGAATAACCTTGCAGAGATTGTTGCCATGATAGTCTCTAGGTGCTCCGTGCCTGTTGGCACTAGCCCTTTGTGCTAGGTTGGCAAAACTCGGTTGTGTCAAAGCAGAGAATCCCAGTGCTTGTTACAAGGCTCTTACAGATGTGAATCCTTAATACAGGAGAGATGCTCAACCAAAGCTCTGTGGAAAAACTTGGGTGTTCTTGAATGTGATATTTAAAGCAATTCCAAAGCTTTAACTGGAAGTAGCAGCAGCCAAGAATGACACTCTGGACATGATATGTCTGCTCTGTTCCATCACTTATAACTCTGAATCATGTTTGTGCACACTTGCTAAATACCCACTCACTGAAAAAGGGAGCCTAGGGCAAGTACTGGAACTGGAAAACCCTAACCTGTTCTGAACATTGACACGTTTGCTTGGCTGTGCTGTGGAGGCCGAGCGCGCTGGCTACGGGAGCGTTCCCAGTGCGTGCGGAACGGCGGCCTCGCTGCGGAGCTGCCAGCCTGGCCCTTCGTGCTGCTTTGTGAGCCTCGGGCAGCAATGAGAATGTGGCTTCAGTGGCAGTAAGCGGTAGAGGGGCCCGTGAGGGCTCCGGTGTAAAGCAGATTTGATTGGGTTGAGGCGCGGGTTTGGGAAGCCTGCTGTATTTACACACCGGTTTGTGACACAGTTTGGAACAACGGGGTTTGGGGAATCACCCTCGGATAAAAAAGGCCTGGGATCTTCCGCCAGTCAGGGGTTTGTTCAGGGGTTTGCTGGCTGGGCATACAGGCAGATAACTTCAGTTCCACAAATCGGGCAAAGCAACCCGGGCAGGGACCACATTCCCTGTCTCACTCTTCTCCTCCATGGAACTGAGGAGGAACCTGGACAAAGCGGAGGCCGTTTCTCGCCAAGGGCAAGACATAGATGAGATAGAGCAGCGTGTTCTTGGCCTGCAGGTGCATACAGAGCATTCTCTTGCTACGGATGGTGAAGGAAAGTTGAAGATTACTTTTTTTCTCCCCTTACTTCACTGGGCAAAGTGACTTTTAATGTAATTTTGGGGGTTTAATTTACTACTTTTTAGATTATCAGTGTGCTTTCAGGAAGCCAGTGTAACCTTTACTCTGCCCCTTCAAGTGTTGCTCTGTACACATGTGCCTCTAATTATGTGATTGCTGTGGCTGGTGGATAAATAACACTTCTTTTTCCCCGGATAAAGCTCAGGGGAGCATGAGACCACTCCGCTTTTCTGCCAGCCTTTGGAAAGGAATGTAAATGGGATGTAAATGCTGCCCCTCTGCACAGGCCTGAATTTCACCCTACGTCTGTGGGGAACAGGGTCACATAATACGTTGGTCTGGAGTCGCAGGAGCAGATTTATGTCCTGGCAGTGAATGGGGCTGTGTCCCTCGCTCTGCATCTAACCCCTAGCAGAAGTTGTGTGGTGTGAATAAAGGCCAGAGGCCTGTTGTAAAAATGATGATTTAGGTGGCTGATTGGGGCTCCAGAGCTGTGGTCCCTTTTCCTGCCTCTTTGCTGCCTTCCTTTAGCAAGGAGCTCAGCTGTATCCCTGATGAGGGGTGACGTCTCCTCCTCTCCCAGGGACACCGGGTGGCAGCTGTGTGGAGCAGAGAGAAGCTCTCCTGGGTGCTGCAGGTGAGCAGCACCGAGTGGTCAACCCTACCCGGGCGGCTCTCCGTGTCCGTGCGGGGCTGCAGTAGGTTTAGCTGGAGCCCGGAGATTAAAAGGAATATTGAAGAGCTGCTTTGTATGCGGAGCACTGATGGTTGGGGCCTGGCGTGAAGCAGGAGCTCCTGCCAAAAACCCAGCGTGGGGCAGAACCTGGTTGGGGCTGCCGGGCACCTGGCACTGTGCAGGAACACGAGCAGATGAGTGCCCAGCCCCGACCTCCCAAACTGGGGCCCTTTGCCTCTCTCGTGGACCTCCCTCGATTGCGATCGGGCCACAAGCAGCTCTCCTCAGGGACCCCTATTTAGCATTTACTTAGATGTATAGTCTGCATTATGTTCCTTGGAAGTTTTCAACTGCAGGAGTGCATCTTTTTTTGTTTCGGGGTATTTGGATCAGGGAAACTTCTACACTGCAGCCTGACAGAAAAGCAGAATCAATTCCTTGGTCACAGATTGGTGAACTAGGTTTAAGGTATAGAAAAAGCTACGTGGAGCTGGGGAAGATACTGCAGCATCTAAATTTAGCTAAATTTAGATATCCTTAGTGCTGGCACAGGCTCCATCGTGCACAGGAGGCTGCAGGAGGAAATGGCCTCGCTGGCCTCTGGAATTGGAGCTCATGCTGGAGCTCTTCCACCCGGCCTTTTAGAAAGCAGCAGGAGTCAACTCTTTCACCCTAGGAGTCAATTAAAGAAACCCAAATTATTGCCATTTGAATAAACAATTATTTCTTTTTCGCTCTCGCAGAAGCTTGTTAGGATGAACTAAAAGCCAGAACTAATTAAATGATCTGATAGCACAAATCGTATTAGAAGTGTTTCATCTGGCTTAATTAATTCTTGCCAGAAATCATTGCTACTTTAGGCGTATGCGGAATTATTTTTTTCCCTGCTTTTTAACAGTTGCCTTTTCTCTCTGCTCCCAGTGCTGCTGGAATTTGCGCTCGCTGCAGCTAATGTGGAAATGTTTACAGAGCCGCTTGCTTCTAAGGAGAATTTAACCCTGGGCAGAGTCAGTGTGACAAATACCTGGTGGATCAAGGCAAGGGACCCGGGAAGCCCTGAGCGCTCTTTGCACCCAGCATGGCACATATCAGACCTATGCTCCGGGGCCAGGAATGCCTGGTAGGGGCCCTGGCAGACTGATTAACCCCTGTTAACTCCTAGCTCGCTGGCCAGAATGCTCTGGCGAGCACACAGCCCATTTAGACTCTGTGTAGATGGGAGTGGAAAGTTTTCTCCTTTGCCCATGTTTTGGGCAAAGCCTCGCTGTAGGAATGTGGCCGTTTGGAGGCTGCTGGTTCTGCCGCTCGCCTCGCGCTGTGTCCCGCGCGTGTATCCGCCTCTGTGTGCACAAAGGTGGGAAGAGCTACAGACCCAGGGTAAAGACAATAAGAAAACAGCAGTGTTTTCCATCTGACTTTCCTGAGGACAAGTGACAGGCTTTCAAGTTTAAAATAGCACTGTTAAAGCTGTATAAAAATGTACATATTCAAGACCTGTCAGTAAGATGGGGCAGTGTCACAGCACAACGGTTCCAGACACACAGCGTTCCAAGCAGGGTGGAAGGAGGGAGCCACTGATGTGATTCCCGGTTTCCCGGCAAGCGGAGGGGCAATAAGGCCCTGTGTGGGGTTGCTCCGGTCTGTGTCCACTTGGACTTGGCTCTGTGGATGGTGGCAGTGCCGGTGCCCAGGGCTGGGATGGGCACTGGGATGAAGAGGGTGCTGGGCTCTGTGCTGCTGTCATATGCTCCCTTGCCCTGTGTCTGTGCGCTGCCTTTGAGATAGGCCAGGCTCTGGGTCCTAGAGCCATATTGGGGCATGGCTCTAACCGCCCGGCTAAAGCTGTGTTTGCTCCGACCTTAACCCTTTATTCCCCAGTTTCCTAGGGAATGGCTAGGACAGTATCCCTGGTGGTGCCAGCAGGTTACAGCCAGTGTGCAGCTTGCCCTGGGGATGCCACTGCAGCTCCAGCTCCGTGCAACTAAAGCTCCTTCCATGCCGGGGCACTCCATGGATGCCGGCAGCCTCTGTTCTCTGGGAATCTGGGAACACCCAGGGAGCTGCTCCCTGCTCACAGGCACCACTAGCCTCCAGCACAGGCTGCTTGTGTCTCCTCTTCCCTTGCTCCCCACAAGCTCTATTCCCTAAATAACCCTGCTGATCTCATTAAGCAAAGGGAAAAGTTGCTCTTTGCTTCGGGCTCCTTGCACAGTACCGAAGAAGCAGGTCAGGCTTTGCAGGTGACAGAGAGGAGCTGTACACAAAGCTGTGCCCCATGTGCCACCCTCCTGGTCCATCTAGTCTGCCCATTAACTCCAGTGGCACCCACACAGTTCCTTAGTGACTTTCCCTTCATTTGGCGCACGTTTCAAAGCGGAGCTCGGGGTGGCTTCATCTAAAAAGCACAGCAACAAAATATTCAGACATTTTCTGCTTCTCTTTGTTTCCTTCTTGGACTTGGAGTGATCTGGTAAATTGTTTTGCTTAGCCCTGTGTTTCTTAGGGCTGCATTTCAGCGGGGCTGGGGGGAAGTGGCAGACTTTCTCCTTGTTCGGCAGCTCCATTATTTAACCGTTTCCCTAATGAGCATTTACTGTAATATCCAGCATTTTTTAATGCAGCAATGCAGATAAATATTTTCCTTTTATGAACAAGGCAGTTTCCTCACGGTCTGGTTTTCATTTTCAGTAAGCAGCCGGCCAACTAACTCTCCGACCAGCCAGCACCAATCCTGGATGGAGAAGTTTTCCCGTGTGTTATCGCACGGACTCCGCATGGCAGCACTTTGTCCAACAACCAGGACACGACAGGCAGGAGAGGGCGCGTGGCAGCAAATCCCAGCACGTGGAGAGTCCCTGGGGACTCTTCAGAGAAGAGCCCTTTCCTTGTACATGCTGCACAGCAGCGCCAAGGTGCTGAGTGACAGTTGCCACTTGCTTTTCCATGGGCAGATCCAGGGTCATCCGCACGTCTCGGCTCGGCCGCTGCTGTTTGCCTGTGTCCCCATAGGAAGTAAAGCGCCAGCCTCTTAATGCGCTCTGCCTCTTAATGATCAATTATTTTTAATTGGCACTGCTCGCTTTGTGCACAGCCTTGAGAGGCCTCCATCAAGACGAGGGCGCCAGGAAGGTGTGGATGGTACCAGCGTGTACGTGGGGTCAGGAGACAGGGGTTTTGTCCCAAAGAGCATGAGCTGTTTAGCAAAGGGTGAAAAATAAAGGTAAGGATGATATTTGCAGAGCATGGACAAGGTTGGGAAAAGCAGGAAAGGCTCCTGGGCCTGGAGTCCTGACACTGCTTCCGTTTACTAATGGAAAAGTAATTTTAATGACTAAAAATATCATTGTCTGCAGAATTTTACATAAGGACTATTAAAAAAGGCTGGTCCCAGTACAAAGAGCTTTACCAGGGAAATAAGATAGAGCGAGGGCTGATCCTGAGTGAGGTGAAGCTTGTGAAAGCGAGGTTGTTGCGCCACGCTCCTCCTCGGGCTTCTTTTATATATCCCTCCCTTTACGGTTTCTTCATCTTTAATGTCTGTATTCAGTTAATTTATTAAGTCCAAGGTGGAGGTGAAGTGCTGGCCACTCTGGTAACAAAATGGATTTGGATGCAAATGCTTACCAAAATCCCAGGTAAATGAAATCCCTGTGTCTCTCCAGGTTGTTTAGTGAGAAATGTTGTATTCAGCCCCAGTGTTGTGAGGTTCGGAATTGAACTCGATTCCGGGAGAACTTTCCTCAAAGAAAATGAGAGGAATAGAGTTAATTTGTTAACTCTGTTAGTGCACGTTAGTTCTTTTAGTTAAATGGGAAAAACTTCAAGGAGTCTTAAAGATTGAAAGCAAAATCGGTGGCAGCTGGGACTGCTGCAGAGTTCTGTGCCTTCCAAGCAGGGAAAACTGATGAATTCCTGCTCCCAGCTAAGTGCTTTCTGACAGGAAAACAGGGTTTCTGGCTCACAGCAGAGGCACTGAGTATGCTCTTCTAACTCTCTTCAAGTTCAGATCCAGGATTTGGATTTAGCCCATCCTAAAAGCAGAAGGTGGTTGTGGAATTTGTAGCTGGGCTCTGAAAATTCCTCGGAAGAGAAGCCGTGAGGCCGGGGCACCGAGAGTTCCTTTGGACACGGCTGCTCCCTCCGGACGCCGCTTTGCACGTCCCTAACGTGGGGACGGGAATGTGGCCTCGGACGCCTACGTTTCACTGTTAATTTAAGGTAAAAGAGAGAGGAAAAAAAAGGGAGGCAAGAGTAAGAAAAAGCTCTTTTCATCATAGATTAAATAAAAAAGATTCCCTCTTTATGTATAGTTTTTTTTACCCTTTCTAAAGACTGACTCTTGCTTTAGATAATCAAAGCTGCCTTTGAACTAGCTCGCACAAAAAAAAATCTTTTTTCTTTAAAAATAGCCACATATATATATATATACATACATATGCCAGCCTTTCATTCCTTTCATAGAGGGTTTAGTGCTTCCGTGGAAGTTGTGTGTGATGCACAGCTCCCCAACAAGCTCGGAGCAGGGGGCATGGGGCACGATGCTGCAGCCACGGCCTCCCCAGGTGAGCAGGGCCCTTCCCGTGGCTCTCCTGCCTGTGTGTTCAGTGATGGATGAGTTGTGTTCTTGTCAATTTGGGACAGCAGGGAGAGACATAATTGAGAGCATGCGTTGGTGCGTTTAGGTACTCCTTTGGTTTGTTGGTTGCTGTTAATTAGCAACAAAAGCCAGTGTCTAATGAAGGTGAATGGGTGCCCGAGCCTTCACAGAGCAGGCTGGCAGCACACACGTGTTTACCACAGGCAGCCTAGATGCCTCTGCGTTTTGTTGGGGGAAGAAGGGAAGCAATCTCATGCTGTTCCTTGTGGAGGCAGGAAAACATCCAAATAGGCAACTAAACCTTCTCCATGGCCATCTGGATAACAAGTGAGTTGTTGGAGGTCATGGCAGCCGAAAGGAACATCGAGGAGCTAAGAGAGCGTGAAGCCATGGCAGGAAGGCAAGAGCCTTGGAGACCTCATTTAAGCTTCCAGTATGAGTGGAGGGACACACGGAGGTGCCACCGAGGCCACTGGTAACAGTTGCTTTCATAGCTTGTAGAAAGGCAGAGATTGGAAGCAGTGGAAGATCTAAGCACACACGGGCCCCAAGCCTTCCTCCTGATGTGCATAAGCTCCGAGTCACGCGAGGCAGGTGCTGTCCTGGCTTCCGATTTGCACGGATGCCCTAATTCCATGAAACCTCCTGGTGGCCTCGCTGGGGTCTTCTTGGAGCCCTGGCCGCAGTGATGCTGCTCTGGAAGTATGTGCTCTGCTGGCCTATTTTTAGATAACGTTTTGGAAAATGCACAAATAATTGATTCCAGCTGGTGGTCTTAATTTGGCTTTCTCTAGAATGGGGCCTATTTCAAAACGTTGGGCTACAGAACGAAGATCTGACGGGGGTATTTATATAACATTGTGTGCCATTTCCTCCGACCGTGCATCTATTTATTCTCTCTGTGATGTAGGGAAGTGCCACTGTTTAATTCTACAGACAAGGAATTTGAGACAGAAATGAGATTTTCCAGTCAATTATCAAGCCAAGCCCCGAAGCACATGGGAAATGAGGCACTTAGGAAAGTGCTTTGCACGTACCTGTCCGTCTGCATCCTTAGCAGCACGTGGATGCTGCCGAAAGCCTGGCCTGGTGTGTCTGCCAGCTGCAGCACTTACCTCCAAATCCCAGCTTAGGGGGATTGCTGCCACATCTTCCTGCATCCACCTGAGCCACATAATGTGTTTTCCTCTTGCTCCTATAGGCTACTCCCCCCAGCAAGGATGCACTCATTTTCCACCTGGCCTTGTAAGAGGATCGTGTTTTGTAAGAGTATTGTGCTTAAACACTGGCTTGTAACCCAAGCTGTGACCCAGCGAGGCCAGCCAGGGAACATGCTGTTGCTAACAGGATTTTCTGACTAATATGGATAAGTGATCCCCCCCAGTTTCCAATTGTTGTTAAAAATGTGCTTTAGGCCCTGCCTATTCCTGCTCTTTATGCATATTTCTATCTCTCCCAGGCCTAGGGCTTCCTGGCATTGCCGGGGTGCCCCGACACAGGGCACCAAGCTGGGTAGAGGAGCCTGCCCTGCTGTGAGGTGCAGCAGCTGCACTTCTGTGGTTGGAGGCAAAAATTGGTCAGTTTGGGGCAAAATTGGGCAAAGTGGGGCATTTGGGAGCTTGCCCCTCGCTGTGCTGCTTCTCCCAATCCTATGTTATCTGGTGTGGTGCTCTAGCTGCCAAAACCACGTGCTCATGTTGGCATGAAACAGAGATCCTGGTTTGTACAGAACAGCCTTGGCAATGGTCTATCTCGGCGAGCAGTCATCGTGTTGAAAGATTCGGGGTCTTCTTTTCCTCTCCAAGCAGCAGATTGAATTTCTTGGAACAGGATTCCTGATTTTAAACAACAGGAGTGGACAGTGGGAGTCAGAACAGGCTGTACCTGTACGGCCTGGAAGCAAGAGAGAATGAGATGCAGAAACAGGAGACTATTTTGGTCATTTGGTTTCTAACCCCCTGAGAAATTATAAATAATGTTTATTGTTGCCAGCTGCTGCACACAGAGAAGTGCGGTTGTTCTACTCGCATGCAAAGCTCTTGGTTGTGGGTGAAGGACTTGGACAAAACCAGTCAATCACTGGTGTGGTATTCACCAAAAATAAACCCAAACAAACACTGCCATATTAGAGAAGCCTGCTTGGCTGTGTAGACAGACCTACAGTTGCTGTTCGTGAACTCCAGCACTGTTGAAGCTTTCTGTTTAATCTACATTCTTATACAAAGTAAGTAAAACACCAATGTCTCTGAAACTTGCAAAGCAAGCAATAAATATTATATATTTTCCATTAAATTGTGATATACACCATAAAATTACAGGGATACTTGTCACTGATAACTATTGCTTGATAAGGTTACTCGTGTTGCCAAGAAATGCTGCAGACAAAAAGCCAGAGCTTAAGGTTTTGGTCCTAAGCTTGGAAGGTCCTAAAGTTTAAAAATGTTAAGTGAAAGCAGGCTTAAAGATTAGTTGAAGAAAAATAGTTTTGCAGTCGTTAGTGAAGGTTTCTTTTCCCTCCTGTTTTCCAGATTGCTTCCCAAAGGTTTAAGCTGTACTCCTGCATGGAAGTAACTGCTCCTTCATTATCAGAGTAGCTGTAGAGATTTTTATTCCAGAAGGCCAGGCTCTATCACTACTTGAAATTCTCCACATTGTTTCCACCGCGAGCAAATTCAGGCTTGATGCAACTCCCATCTGCCTAAAAGTTACTAGCAATTGCTTCTACTTTATGCCAGCATCAAATTTCACCTACAATCTCACATTTAAAACATCAGGTTAAATCCCAGGGTTTGGAAAGCTTTGAGTAAGTGACTTTAAATCCAGAAGTCCTTAATATGAAATACTGAAATAAAAGCATTCAACTTTAGCGGTTTGGGGTTGAAACGGAGACATTTCCTTGCAGATAGGAATGTCTCATGTGAACTGCATACATAAAAAAGGGTCTATTCAAGTTTTTCCAGGTAGGAACAAAAAATAACAATCACCTCTAAGTGCAGTTTCTCTGCCAGCCGGGGCAGGGGGTGAGTGCAGCCCCCAGCACCAGCTCAGGGGTGCAAATGCAGGGGAAGGGCTGGGCTTCCTGGCCCTGCCACTGAAGCACTAAGGAGCAATGTGGGCTTCAGCAAAATATGAAAGCAAAATTCACCTGAGAAAGCTGCAGCTAGGGAGTCAGGGAGAAAGGGAAGGGGGGCATTTGAAATACCGGCCCCCACAGCTCCAAGAAGGACCTAGTTTTTCCTCTCCCCCACTCCCACAAAAAACCCCTTCTACCAGCCCAACCTCTGGTTTAATTTACAGCACTTGCAGCAGCCGCCAGTTCTCAGTCTCACCGCCCCTTTGGAATGGGAAAAGAGCATTATCCTCATTGTATAGATAAGGAAACTGGTTTATCAGCTTGCCCTCAGCAAGAGGCAGAGCCTGGAATAAAACTTGGCTGAGATGCAAGCACCTCAAGTGCGGGCAAACATGCATTGAAATCAGCCCCAAACCCCATCTTCTTTTACTAGGGGCCTTTGCTTCAAAAAAGGGCTAGTTTCAAGCGAGTTCCTCATCAGTTGTGTTCTTTACCCAAAGCAGCTTCCAGCTCCCTGCGCGGGGCCTGGAACAGGCGGATTCCTGAGCGGAACAGGGGGAGGCCCTGGCGCCTTCCCCCTCCGCCACATTCCAACGCGGCAAGAACTGCACCGGAGCCCTTGTATTAAAAATTATTTATTTAGTGATCTGTACACGGGACGAAGCAGGGCCTCATACAGACCTTCCAAAAAAATCAAGTAAAAACATAAATACATATTTTCTTACAAAAAGAGAGATTTACAAAATATACATACTGCACTTTTCTTACAGTTTTCTTTTCCAATCCCCCACGTGCGCCTTTTAAGAGACAAAAGCCCCAGCCCTACAAGTCTGAGATCAGATATAGCAAAGGATTTGGCTGATGGGCTGTTCCTCATGCCCAGACTGCTGGTATGAGTCTGCCCCCGCACCCTGAACAGTTTCTTCCTTTTAAGTTTAATTCCAGACACTTCCCCCCTCCTCCTCCTTCTCCTCTCCCCCCACGAAGAGCAGCTATAGGGTGGAGACTTGCTACAAATCCACAATTTCCTATTTTGTCCGTAGGCAAGAATGTATGAACACACACACACATATATATATTTATAAAAACAAACCCTTCAGTGAATATAAAGGTAGAGCAGTATTTAAAAATAAAATATTAAAGAGTCAACATAAAAAAATTAAGAATAATCTGTCACATTTTTTTTTTTAAAAAAAAGCATCTGCTGCTTAATTTGTGAATGTCTTTTCTTCCCTCCCCAGTGGTGGGATCATGGAAGGAAACGGCTGCATTTCTAAGTACAATCAGAAGGTTACTCAGTAATGGCTTGCTTCTAAATGCCGAGGCCAGTTGTCCCCCGTCCTTTCCTCGCTCTTACAGGCCTTGGGGAACCAGAGCTGCTGGCAAATGGGTCCACGAGGAGCAAGAAGCATTTGCCCCATCCCCACGGGGCCTTCCCCTGCAGCGGCCCCGCTGCGGGAAGCGGCCGGGGCTGCAGGGCAAAGCCGAGCTCCATCTCTCATCTCGCCCCTTTTAGTGGCTCTTGCTTTAGCAGCCTGCCCCGCTCCGCTCTCCCGCTCCTTCCTGGCTCCTTCCCGCATTCCCTTCGGCTTAGGGAAAGCAGCCGCTCTCGCAGAGTGCAAAAACATCCTGCCTGCGCCTTTCTCATAAAGGAATGTTTATTCCTGGGAGCTGCCCGCATCCAAGGGCGAACCTCAACGACTTCTTTTTGTTAGTTTGCCCATAAAAACCGATCCCATGCCTAGGCCTTTCTGCACAGAAAACACTTTTGTCTCCCCCTTTGTCTCCTCTAACAAAGGCAAGGGGGAAAAGCCTTCTGCTCAAAAGCAACAAGTCACTTCTTTTCAGGGGGTGGAATAGCAAGCGCCTCCTTCCCCACAGCAGCCAGGATGGCTGCTCCAGGCAGGATTTTCCCTCTGGAATAGTTACAGCAGGTAGCACAGAGGGGGAAAGTGCAACCTCCAGGCCCTTGGAGGCACCAGGGCAGCACAGCTGGCCAGGCAGCTCCCGCGTGGGCCCCATCCCCACCGCTTCCCCCCAGGAATGCAGAGACCTGGGCTGTGTCTCGGCCCCTGCTGCTATCCCAAGCAGGACCTTTCCAGCTGGGGGAATTTTTCCAGCGGAGGTAGGGGAACTTCCTGCAGGTAAAGGACTCCCCACGAGCAGCCTGGGGAGCCTTCGTGCTCCTCCTATTAGTCGGGCATCAGCACCCTCGGATATCTGCTCCTTTATGCAGAGATTCTTTCCATTTGCTTGAGGAAGCAAAAGTTTTGGAAAGCTGCCCTTGCTCGTCCTTTGGGGAGCCATCACCTCCCTCTGCTGAGCGCCCCTCACATGTATCTATATAATGTGTGTGTATATGTGTGTGTATAAATATATATATGTGTGTGTGTGTGCGCGCGCACACGTGCACCGGAGCGGGCAGGAGGGTCTCATACCGCCGTCTCTCCCTTGCTGCCCGTGCTGAGTCTGTGGTAGAAGCGTCGCCAGGACTGAAGGGTTTTGCCCGACCAGATCCAGAAGCCGGTTGTGATCCCCACAATCATGGTCATGAGGTACTTGATCATGAAGACTGTGAAGTCCGGGCTCATGGGGGCAAAGTGGCTGGGGCAGGGCACGGCGTAGGACTTGCAGGTCTGCAGGAGCCACGTCTTCTCCCAGGTGGCCCGGAAAGCCTGCTCGTAGAAGTAACACGCGAGCACGATGGTGGCGGGCACCGTGTAGAGGACGCTGAAGACGCCGATGCGCACCATGAGCTTCTCCAGCTTCTCCGTCTTGGTGCCATCGTGCTTCATGATGGTTCGGATGCGGAAGAGGGACACGAAGCCGGCAAGCAAGAAGGAGGTGCCAATGAAGAGGTACACAAACAGGGGCGCCAGCACAAAGCCTCGCAGGGAGTCCACGCTGTAGATGCCCACGTAACACACGCCGCTGAGCACGTCGCCATCCACCTGCCCCATGGCCAGGATGGTGATGGTTTTGACGGCAGGCACGGCCCAGGCAGCCAGGTGGAAGTACTGCGAGTTGGCCTCGATGGCCTCGTGGCCCCACTTCATGCCGGCCGCCAGGAACCACGTGAGGGACAGGATGACCCACCAGATGGAGCTGGCCATGCCGAAGAAGTAGAGGATCATGAAGAGGATGGTGCAGCCCTCCTTCTTGGTGCCCTGGGCCACGGTGCGGTAGCCGTCCTCGGAGAAGCGCTCCAGGCACACGACGCGCTCCTCCAGCAGGAAGCCCGCCGCGTACGCCACGGCCACCATGAAGTAGCAGCCCGAGAGGAAGATGATGGGCCGCTCGGGGTAGCTGAAGCGCCGCATGTCCACCAGGTAGGTGAGCACGGTGAAGAGCGTGGAGGCGCAGCAGAGCACGGACCACACGCCCACCCAGAGGCGGGCGAAACGCACCTCGGCCTCCTTGAAGTACATGAGCCCGTTGGGCCGCGCCGGCTCGCAGGGCGCCCCGCAGTCCCGCTCGCCCAGGAAGCGGTAGCCCAGGTAGGGCGGCACCTTGAGCTGGCGCGGGCACGAGAAGGCGAAGGCGGCGGGCGGCTGCGGCGGTGTCAGCAAGTCGGGCAGGTAGCCGGCCGTGGGGTGCGCCGTGGCCCCCCGGCCCGCGCCGCCGGGCCCCGCCGCCGCCTCCGACGTGTTCTGCCCCACGCAGATCTCGCCGGCGCCGTGCACGGGGAAGTTCTCACAGCGCAGCCGCTCAGGCCACTGGAAGCCGAACTTGTTCATGAGGGCCTCGCAGCCCTGGCGGGCGCGCTCGCAGAGCGAGCGGCACGGCGGGATCGCCTGCTCCAGCACGGTGCACACGGGCGCGTACATGGAGCACAGGAAGAACTTGAGCTCGGCCGAGCACTGCACCTTCACCAGCGGGTAGAACTGGTGCACCTCGAGCCCCGCGTCCTCCTGGTTCGTGTGGCCCAGCAGGTTGGGCATGATGGTCTGGTTGTAGGCGATGTCGGTGCAGAGCGGGATGGAGATGGGCTGGCAGAAGCCGTGGTCCGGGATGGAGATGCCCTTCTCGCCGTGCAGCTGGCCCCGGCCCGGCGCGCTCAGCGCCAGCAGCAGCCAGGCCAGCCCGGCCCAGGGCCGCATGCCGCCCGCCGCCCCCATTGCCCGCAGCTCCCGGGCGGCTCTGCCGGATGCGGCGGCTCCGTTATTCGCCCCGCGGCTCCCGATCAGCGCAGCCCGCCCTGCTGCAGCCCCCGGCCGCACCTCGCATGCCCCGGGGCCGGCAGTGGCGGCTCGACGTGCGGCACCTGCCGCTTGTGCCCAGTCCTGGTGCCCAGTCCCAAGGTGTGCGGTCCGGTCCCAGTGCGCGGTGCCAATGCCCGGTCCCAGTGCACAGTCCCGCCGTGCGCTGCCCGGTCCTGGTGTGTGGTGCCCAGTGCGTGGTGCCCGTGCGGGGCTCAGCAGTCCCGCTGCCCAGTCCCGGTGCACGGTGCCCCAACGAGGCTCAGTAGTCCTGGTGCCGGTTCGCAACGCCCGGTCCGTGGTGCTGGTCCTAGTCTGAGTGCACGCTGCCGGACCTGGTGCCCACGCGGGGCTCGGCGGTGCCGGTGCGCGGTGCCGGTGCCGCACGGGGCTCGGCGCTGCTGGTCCCGGGGGCGATTGGGATGCCCGTGCAGGGCTCGGCGGTCCCAGTCCCGAAGTGGGTGCCCGTGCAGGGCTTGGCGGTCCCGGTGGCGGTTCGGGTGCTGCGCGCGGCTCGGCGCTGCCGGTGCTGGTCTCGGTGGCGG
>JAUBOD010001095.1:97198-108179 GCA_032353885.1 Nothura maculosa
GGCGGCTCATCGGCTCCACAGAGGCCTCTGCCCACAGGATTCAGCCCTTGCCGGGTTTTCAGCTGGATTTTGTTTGTTTTTCGTTTCTCCTTAAACATCTGAAACCAACAAGCTTAAAAAAAAAGGGGAAGAAAAGCTGTAAATCTATCAATTTGAGTTAAGCCCTTAAAATGAAATAGATGTTAATTCCTCCAGGCTGCTAAGTTGTATTCCAAGACTTAGTCTGAAATGGATTTAAATGACTGAAATTCTAAACCTTGAATGGAGCCTAATTGAAAAGAGTTGCTGGCTTTCTTTCATGCAAGAAAACAAGGTAAAAATGGAATTGGGATATTTGGGCCCAGAAGAACCTCTGTTGCTTTCTAATTTTGTTTTATGCTGGAGGCAGAATTTTAACCTCTTTAATTGCTCTAAGGACAGTGGAGGTGTCAGGCAATGAATGCCACAGCTTTAGGGGCGCTCCAAGGACATGGAGGGGTCTGGCTCTAGAAAGAGAGAACCCCTCCTCTGTTCCAGTTTATTAAGAGCAATGGTGGAGAACACACAGCTCTAGTCCCTTTGGGGAATTTGTTGGTATTGGGACCCAGGGGAGAAGCTCTATTGACTTCAGAGAAATCCATTTGTCAGAAATCCCAGCACAGTGGGCACATTTCCCAGCCCAGGAGTCTGAGCAGTGCAGGCATCATGGATGAGAACGTCCTTAAACCCTTCCCGACCTTTCTGATCCTACTGCAGGGCTGGGCCGCCCTGTCCAGAGACCTGGGGCGGCTTCTTTTCTAGTAGCTTTGCCTGTGAAGCACTTGGCTGCCTCCGGGTCTAACGATGTCCACAAAGTGCAGGCTCCGGAGGGAACATTCCTCCAGGAGCCAACCCTCTGGGAAAGACTCCTGCAGGACTCCCCAAGAACTCCATGGAGATCTCCCCGAGTTTATCAGCAACAGATATGCTGGAAATAGCTTCACCTGCATATTTTAAATGAAATTTCTTTGCTTTTCAGGAAGTTAATGAGTAGGTTTCTATAGGTATAGGCTCCATGTTGCCATGTGGCATCGTGCTGATCACTGGTAACGTACAGAGCTGTTATACAAAGTGCATGGCCAAGACTGGAGAGTCTTTAGTTTGTGCTCATCCCTGGTGGCTTCCCAGGGAATATGGTGTTTATTGAGGAGGACAGGGAACAACCACAATGTGAAATGGATTCAGACGTTTGTATCAGAGAACAATCTGATGGGACCAATGTTGGGACCAACAATGGGACCATGTTGGTTTTGTGCCACGTTTCTGGCCCATTCAGTCATTACTAACTGCAGTGTCCGCTGTCCTTTCCCCTCTGCTCTCCCCGGAGCTTGTCCTTTCTTCCCTGCCCTTCTTGGCAATCCGGGGATGCCCAAGGGCTGCAGCCGCCACGGCTGCTCCGAGCTGGGAGGCCAGGCAGGAATGGGGACTCTTCCCTGCTTGGGATTTCAAACAGGAGGGGATGTGTTGCGAATGTGTGAGAGAAAACAGCAGAAAGGGAGAAGAGCAGAGAAGGAGCAAAAAGGGAGGGAAGGGAAGTACAGCAAGGAAGCTAGCGACAAACTTGTGGATTATTTCTCACCCGGGCTCTAATTAGGAAGCCTCTTAGGGAGCTGTGAAGCTGTCAGGCTGCCAAATGTCCCGTGTTTACCAGCGATGGGGCGAGTTCTCTGTCCAACAGCAGCTGGGTGCTGCCGTCCCCACTCAGCCCTGGCTCCTCCGGGGGCTCCCTGGCAGAGCACAGGCCTCCCTCTCTTTTCCCTTACAAATCCCAGGCCCGAAGCTTTCCTGGGATGTGGCCTCTTGGTTCTGTGTCAGTCCCGGGAGGGTTAATCGCCCTGTTGAGCTCTATGTGCCTTGGTGACTCAGATTCCCAGGGAAATTCCCCGCCTTATCTGATGGAGCCTCTTAGTCTGCTAATTGAATAAGCTCCTATTAAAAGTGCCATGTTTTTTAATGACTGCCAGCAAAGGGCCAGATTTGGATGGCATCTTTTGGGGATGGTTTTTGCTCCTGGTCCAGCCCTGCCCTTAGCATCTCCAGGGAGCCCATGGATGTGGCTCCCTCACGCCAAGGTGCCAGTGCCGAGGGGTTGCGCTCCACATGGCATGTGGATACAGAGCTCGGCACGAAGCACAAACCCAAGGGCTTTCCTGGTGTCCGTGACACACCAGCTTGGCATCAATCCTTGGCTGTAATGAGCCAAAACCTTGTGAAATGTAATATACAGGAGGCTCCTATTGGCGACATTCCCCTTTGTGGGACTGCAGCCCTTGAAGGAAGGCGTTTGTTGGGAGACCATCAAGGGCTCCGTGTAGGATCACGGCTGCACGTATCTAATGCACGATCCAAAGAGTCTTCTCAGTAATTAACTTTCCTAGTGTTGAAATCAGGTTGATTTGCTGATTCCGCATAGAAAATGCAGCGTGTGCCTCTGCATATGCACACTGAAACCTTCACGTTAATTAAAATGAGGTGAGTTCTATCTGTATCTCTTGTCCTTTACGGGAAAAGACTTTGAGGAGATATTTGCCTAACAGGAAGAGAGAAAATGTGGTTAAGATTTAAAGGGAATCCAGTTGGATTGTGGGATCCTTATGGACAAGAGCAGAGCTCTGGTGGAGCCTGGCCTTGGGTCCAGCTCTCTGTCTGGATCCCATGAGCACATTCACATTCGGGGCTCACCTAAAAGCAACATCAGGACCATGGGTTTTTCTTAGAAGATTCCCGGAATTGGCACTGATGCTGAGCTGCTGCGTTAAAACTTTCATAAGCAACCCCTAAGTGCTGTTATTTCACACAATAACAGAAGGGAAGTGTCAAAAAGCCCGAGCTCGCTGATATCAGAAGCTCGGTCTAAGCCACATTTTTCCGGCTCTTTGCTATTCCCCATTCCTGAGCTGTCAGCTGCTGCGACACGGCTCCATCACTCCGCAACCAGCAGGCCCAACAAACAGCAAATGATTTTCCACTGGCAAACACGCTGTTTACTTTCTGGAAAAATTGCACTTTCCCATCTGACAGCTGATCAAGGGATCTCCTGCTGCTGTCAGCATGAAGAAATGTTTAAACACAGGCATGGAAGTTTAAACATTTTCTCATTATCACAGAATAAAAAAAAAATTAAAAAATAATAAAAAAATGAAGGCATTGAGGCTCTCCGACCACCTGCTGTGAGAGTAATGAAGCGGCGCCACGTGAGCAGCCGGCGAGGACTTTTATCTCTGCCCCAATATCATTACTGAAGTGACACCTGTCACATGACCCACGTCAGGGCTTTCATCTGTGTCCCCAAATGCAATTCTGGGCTGGGGGGGGGACACTCTTGGTGCCTTTTTTCCCCTTTAAAGAGCATTGCCCACTTGCGCCATGACAGGCAGGGTTGTTTTTCATCTTGGGGATGTGCAGCTGGCCAACAAACTTGCTCTGGGATGAAGGAAAACAGAGAATGTTGGCCTGGGAAAGAAGTTACTGCATTTACTTGGAGATGTTTTTAAAGCAGATATTTAAGTGTGCTGTTAAAGCTCTCTTTACCTAAAAGAGCGTGTTCTCTAAATTAAAGGGTTTCTACAAAATCTCAGATTTTCTTTTTTTCTGTTTTTTAGATGGTGGGAAGAAAGATTTTGCTGATCCTCGAGGACAAACATCTCAATATCTGTGCACTCACCTGCTTCACCAGCACATCCTATGCCAAGAGAAGGTGTTCTTTGGGAGGAAAGGTCAGTCCTTGATTTCTCTGCAAATGTCTGGGATTTTTAGTAAGTTTTTCAGCAGCATGCACCTAGATGGGCCCACATACACAAGAGCAGTAGTTCTTAGTATTTACTCAGCAGATCCATTGCAGCATTACCCCAAAGCAAAACATCAGACACCTGGATGTGCCATGGGATGATCACCCACAAGGACTAGATGTGAGCAGGCACTCAGAGATAACAGCATGAATTTCATGCCCTTTCCCTGCTCCTCCTTTCTCCTTCCACACTCAGCCGTGCATGAAGTTTAGTCCTTGTCCAACCCCTTCATAAGCTGATTCAGTTCACTAAAGTAATGGAAGACTAACCAAGGAAAACAGGGAATAGTTTGCCACCCATTTAGAAAGATAAATCAACTATTCTAGGGCTTAGACAAGTCCAAAGAGCAAAAGAGAGAAATAGTGCAAAGCAATAAGCAGAGAAGGAAATGGGTAAGCATGGCAACCCTTTAAGGGCACAGTAAGTGGGTACATGGACTCAGAGCTCATAGATTCCCTTTCAGGCATTCCCTTCCTTTTTCTGTTCAGAGCAAAAAGTTCAGGGAAGTTCTTTGCTCTTTTATGGAGTGGATCAATGTAACCTCTGGACTGGGGAGGTTCCCCTCTATTCAGCTTAGGCATCAGCCTGAGTCACCTACCAGTTAGTCCCTCTTAGAGCTTTTTTTATCTTCTCTTCCTGATTCAATACAGCACCACATCTGGTCTCCCTGACAGTTGGTGCCCCTGAGACTGGGCAGGCCAGGGGCTGGAAAACCTCTCAGTACTTCTGATATAAATAGAACTCCCCATAACACGGGAGGGAGGTGCTTGGGAGCAGTTCCTCTCTGTCATTGGGTGTATTTAAGGCCCTTGGTCTCCAATATTGGGTTAAAGAGCAGAAGAAGGATGTTGGTTTGCAGCCTGTCTTTCTGCCAGGGTCTTCCTGGCTTTGCAGCCCTGGAGGCAGAGTGGTAGGAGATGTCATTTGGTCCTTTGGTGGTTTAGCACAAGAGCTTTGGCCATTGGGGGATAGCAGCTGTGTAAAACAGCAGAGCTTTTCTCTCTCTCTGCTGCACTGGGGCACAAGGACTTTACAGCTCATGTCCTGATAGGCATCGTGAAGAAAGTGATTCCGTTCCCATCATTAGATCCCTCCTTGCCCACGCACAACAAGTCCATTTCTTTAACATATCTTGAGCATCTCATGGTTCCCAATTGGAAGCAGACACCCAGCCATGATCATTCCATGGCGGACATCAGAGATCTTGCATCTTCACTGCATGTAGCCCAACCATCCCCAAGAGTGCACAAGGAATGCAGAACACCCTGTGCTAACCCTGCAGCTCTTCTGGACACGTAAATGACAGTGCTGGGTGACTCAAAAGTGAGGAGCCATGTCCTAGCTCGGCAGCTCACAATCCACTTTAGAAAAGCTCCTTATTTCCATAGTTTTTCTCTAAGCTTTCACAGTGCAACCGTCAGTGCCAATGTGCTTAGGGATTGTTGACTTTCTTCAAAGGAAGTTCTTTTCTCTCAACAAATAACCCTGAACACGGGGAGTTGGTACAAAGATACATGTCTAAGTAGAACTCCTTAGGCTGTAATCTGATCCTGCTTATACTGCTGTGAGGTCATTAAATACTATTCTAGATTCATTGCAAAGCAAATGAAATACAGAAGGTCGTAATAATGTTACGAAAATGTTCTCTCTAATATTGCCAAAGAAAGTGAAGCATTCACACTCATTTGGAGAGAGCTTGGTGTTTGGAAGGTCTAGGTCCATGCAGCGTAGGGTTGGACAAGACTTTCTGGCTTGCCTGGCTTTCCTTAGCTTGCCTCAATGCCAAGGCAGAGAACTTCAAGGACTGTGACACAGCATAGGACATAACATTGTCCTCCTAACTGCAAAGTGCCTGCAGCTGGTCTATATCCTGTTTGTCTCTATAAAAATGGCTATAAGAAGGGGAAAAGGGAATGTAGATGGTTGTACTGTTTCTTGCCAAATCTTCAGAATAACACTCAGTGGACTGGGATGGGGAGGTTTGGGTGGAGCTGTTCCTGCATGACCCCACAGTGCTGCCTTCTGGCTGTTTCTGTGGGGTTTCCCCAGAGCTCCCTCACTAGTGCTGTTGTGATACCTCAATGCTTGCACAATTCTTGCTCAGAGAAGCTCTCCTAGTCTTGCCCGTGACACTACCTAGAGGAGCAAGACGCATCCAGGAAGGTTTGCATGCCTGCCCCTTGACTATTTCTCTTTGCCTTCCCTTTTCCTCCCAGAACCACCATGAAGCTGCGCTGAGTTTTCCCTTCCTGACGTTCCAGAGGTGAGGAAAAGGCATCTCAGATAACGGAAACCAAGCAGACCAGAATACAAGCACAGTAAGCACTTCCTCATTACTGTAGTGTTATTATCACATGCATATCCTTACAGGAGGAATCCTGTGAGAAATTTCAGAGCACTTGTAGCTGGGGAAAAAAGCTCTGTGACTTGTTCGTGTATCCTGATCAGCATTCACCTCAGACTAGTTTTCCTTCTCATTGCCTGTCAGCAGCCCCAAGATCAAGGGGATTAAAACACTCTGGCAACTCAGTGTGCCAGTGCTTGCTGCAACAGCTGGACCCAAACCGCCCTGTGCTTGGTTCATCTTAATTCTTTGCCATCTCCCCTCTGCTCATCAACACCTGCACACATTTGGGACCCAGCATAAGAAGACCTCTGAATTCAGCCCTAAGCAACCAGTCTGCAATGCACATGTCTAATGCTCTGCTGGTGTGGAACCAGGAGGCTGGTAATCCTGTTAGTAATGGCAGAAGCTCCCTCCAGGAAATTATAACAAATAGTCTTAAACAATTGCTTTTGTTGACATCTTTATCCAAGAAACCATCTTCCCTGGAGACTTCACTCAACTTTTGACTAATCCCCTCCTTCCCTCAGGAGCTCTTTTGTTGAAGGAGATTGTAGGCAAACCCCAGGAATGACAGGTCTCTGTAAGCCTTGGATCAGCCTCTACGTTCTTTCAATTGTCAGTCCCCATCTGTCCTGTTTGTACATCGATCTTCTGGTCCAGGGATCTCTCTATTAAGGGACACATGGCTGAGTTTATTCTGCAGGACCAATGTCCAGTCTGTGCTGTTACATCTTCATTGCCAAGTCAATCTTTCTGACATTGCTTTTGGAAAAACAAAAGGCAGGACAGCTGCACAGTTTTGTTCTGTTCCACTGAAAGGTGACTTTTAAAAATAAAGCTTCCTGGACCAGACTCTGCCCTTGTCTTATACTCACAAAGATTCTACTTCATTTCATCTGTGTCAAGGGCTATTTCAGAGGCCCTTGGTGCAATGGAGGGGGAGAATCTGCCCCTGTTGCAAAGAAATTTTATTAGGATAAAAATTATGTCCCAAATCCTTGAATCAAAAGAAAAAAAAAACAATTCCAAATATTCTGCAGGGCTTGTGACTTCAGTCACATTGCTAGTTAATAACCAGTTTAAAACAAGGTCTAATCTTTCTGTAGATCCAGCTGCAGCTAGCTAGTCCAGGAGCCTGTCCGTACACATAAGGGACATTGCGTTACTTCTCTGCATTTGGAGAGCCAGCATGAGAAGGGAAGCAGATTCCAGGAATCCATAGGTTCCTGCTCAGCAAGTACATTGCAGGAGGTTGAACAGGATGGAAAATGGATGGAGTTTTGGAATGGAGAGTATATCAAGCTGGGATAGACATCTGGCACTATCCATTCCCTTTCTGAAACCAGGAGAACAAGAGGGAGCCTGTGAGGATGTTCTGTCCCTCGCTGTGGGGCCCAGGGCCCATGGATTCGTGCTTGAGCCTGGTATGTTTAGTTTTTTGGTTTTGTCTATTTTTGTAACTTAATTCAGGTTGGCCAATGAAAGAAGGCTGGCCAATTTCATTATGTTCCCAGGAAATTCCATTCTCCCGTGTGCCAGCGTGAGGCTGTTGTGCTTTAGATGCCTATCTACCTCTGATTAGATTTGGAGAGAGCCCACAGAGCCTCCTGCTTTCCGTTGGTAGCCTATTAAAATGACAAAGAAATTCCTGTTTCGTTTAGAACCTTGCTTGCATGTCTGAATCCAGATGCCTTTCTTAAAAAAAAAAAGTAAAGATTTTAATAATCCAAACACCTTCACTTACAGAATGTCTTCCTGTAAGTAACCACAGAAGAAAACTGGAGTTGACATTTAAGCTTGTTTAATATGTTTTGTAAAGAGCTTAGAAAAAAAGGGACACAGTTGCTCGGGAATGAGGCCTGATCCAGGTTTGCCTTTGGAAACCCCATGGACGAGCTCGGGATGTCCTGCTGTCCCTGCTGCGCTGCCCTCGCCTTGGTGGGCAGTGTGGCTAACGTGGCCTTGGGATGAGCACCCAGATGCTCCGACTCAGCCCATGGCACTGGTGGGACACGTGCTGCTAACGGATGCACAACGAGAGCAAGGAGAGGGCAGGAATAAAAAGCTCTTTCCCCATAATGTCTTTCAGTAACAGTGATTTAGGTAACCAAAGTCTTCTGTAACAAAACAAGGAGAGCCAGGATATTGATGCTGGAGTATCGTTTCAAAGCATCTCTTACTAAAATGCAAATACAGTAGACCCAAGTCTGTTTTGAAATAAGGTTTTGCCCAGCTCTGCTCAGGTTTTGGCACCCGCACAGGAGGCAGATTTTATCGTAACGTTAGGCTGATCTAACAGAAAACAGCTCTATTTCCTGCAGATAGCTCCATGTTATGGAGATACAGTTGAAAACAGAACATGCCCCGTGGCTGAGTAACCCAAACCCTATCAGAAAAGCCTGGTGCCTGCTGCAAACAACAAAGGCGTTTGGAGTCCTAAGGAAAGAAGGCTCCAGAGATAAACTCTGGTCTCCAGATGGCAGCAGCAGGGTGTTCTGATATGGGACAAACACAAGAAGGGAGAAGCTGTGGCCCTAACATCCCTGTGACTTGGCCCCTCTCCTATGAGCAGGGGGTGCTGCAGTGAGGAGCTTGTCTTGTGCATGAAATCAGAACAGGTAAGCTGTGAAATACAAACTTAGCCAACACGGACAGAAGCAACCAAAGCGATCTGGCCAGCTTGAGCAAGGTGGAAATGAAGCAGTGTTTTACATGGAGAGGCACCGTGGAGAAACCAGGCTAAAGGACGAGCTGCCATTCCTGGCGTCTACTGAAACATGTGGAGCTTCCTGAGGGGTGGCCTTTCTGCTAAGGAGCAAACAGGTCTCAGACATCAGGTTGCAGCCTCTCTGCAGGCACTATGGAGAAACCAGGCTAAAGGAAGAGCTGCCATTCCCTCCTTTTCCTTCTCTGTGCCGCTTCCCTCATACTCTCCTGTGACATTCCCCACCACATAAACTAATTGGGGATCTCATTTCTCACCGCTCCACTCCCTCTGGGTTTTTTTGGAAGAGGATTTCTTTAATCTAGGCTCCCTTCTCTAGAAATCTAACCTATGGTTTCTCTCTTTTTTTTTTCTTTTTCTTGGAGCAACCAGCAAAACATTATTTGGTGGAACAGTGGTGGGAATGCAAGCCGCTAATCAAAAGGATTCAAATGGATCTGTGCACTGCCAAGCTCTCTCCTTCCCAGCCAGTGGAGGGGGAAAAAAAGCGCAAGAAAAAAGAGATGGAGCGAAGGCACAGAGCTCCTCTCCTTCAGCAGGCTCACAAATGCAAAACCTTCCACTCCAGTGACTCCTCATTAACTTACCAAATCTGACAGTCTAATTATCGGAGCTGCTTCACGCTTAGAATAAATAAATACTAAAGTGGGTGTTTAAAGAAATTGAGCAGTGAAATTCAGTCATCTAGACAGTCAATAGAGAGAGAGTTTATTTTAAAATTTTATATTCTTATGTATTTATATCATTTTAGGAAAGATAATGAGATAGTTGTCTTTCAGGCTAATTGAGTTCCCAGGCTCATGGCTGTTTGCTGTCACTGTCTCAAACTTAGCTTTAACTTTTGTGCCTTAGAAATCTGATCACTGCAGCCCCATTTGCTCTTTTCTGATGGCAGAAGTGCACCTAAGGATGGGAAGTGACTACATGGGAGTTCCAGTCCGGCTGTCTTCCGCAGCAAACAAGACAACTAAATCATCTTGCATTTGCATTTAAGAGCCTTAAAGGGGAAGTGGAAGATAAAGGAGCCTCAGATATAATTTTGCAGGAGACAAAATAGGGAAAAATGTCTGCTAACCTCTGATTCGACAGAGCCTGCCTCCTTGCGGGGCGTTACGAGCATTCCCCAACGGAACAGTTCATCTCCCAGAACAATAGGAGCTTTTTAGACACTCCCTGGCCTTCGATCAAGGCAGGCAGAGCATTTGCTCCATGTCTGTAGGACTTTGTTTCCACAAGTCATGTGGGCCAAACTCGGTGCCCCTTCTGCTTTCGCAAGAGCCGGGGAAGGAGCAAAGGAAACTTCCATCCCTTCCCTTGCCTTCCCTTGCCTTCCTTTCCTGCCTTGCCCGTGTCCCGTGTTCCCAGACAGGACACAGCTCCCACAGCACTGGCCACCCCAGCCTGGCACCCGCCCAGGGGCTTGTGTGGGGCAGCCTTGGCTGTTGGCTGGTGCAAGGAGCTGCTCCAGAGCATTTGAGGGCAAAAGAGAGCAAAAATGAACTAAATTTATAACTAACTTCCTGCATAGGGCGCAGAAAGGCAGGAGCTGCTCCTGTGCTGGGACACTGCGGCCAGGATCCAGCGCCAGCATTCCCCTCCACAGCCAGGAAGATGCTGCTTGGAGGTGTTTGTATTTTGGAAACACTCATTTCCCCAATTCTTTTTTTGCCAGGGAATTGATCTCTGAAAAATTTCCTCTGGCTTCCAACTTGTCATAGCAACATGTAACAAGGACATTCTGACTACGGTTATTTTATAAAAACAGAAGGTAATTTGTGATGGGCACCTTCTATTTCTTCAGGTGTTGTTTGCATTTCACACACTTTGAGATCACCCCCTTTCTTCCACCTCTCACCTCCAGCTTGTCCTTTGCCCTTCTGCGTTAGCTCTCCAAGGCTGGCAGCTGCCAGGCAGCACCCCCAAACAGCACAGGGCACAATACCCTCAGATCTGCGCCGGGCTATCGTAGCAACCGGAATTTTAAAATAATGCCCTTAAATTCCAAAGTGCTGCAATACCAAAATGACTCAGGAGAAAAAATGTCCTACCCAGTTAGGGTGATAGGGATGGCTACGTGCAGAATTACTCAAAACTGCCTCATTT